>LS057424.1:0-10966 GCA_900241095.1 Acartia tonsa
AACAAAAAAATCAACTCAGACATTCTTTTTGTTTATGTTTTATCGTTCAAGCTAATAAGTTTAGGATTAAAGGTACTGTACAAAATCTGTTGGTCTATTTTACGTAATTAACCGTTCCGTTGTGACGTAAGAGAAACTTTTCCTCAACTATTAACATTTTCTGTAAATAAATTACCAGCAATCGTCATAAATAATGTTAAATTTTAACATTTAATTTTTTTTAGTTGTTTTATATGATTTATATTTTTTGTAGGTCTGATTTTAACAGGTCTGACAGCCACAATTTATATAAGAAACAATAATACTCTAGTCGTTAAAAGTTCTAGGTAATTATTTTTAGTAGTTATGCTACTCAGTAATAATCTTTGTTTATCCGTTCGTGAGTCCGTAACGCTATGTGGAAAATGCATGGCTTCTGTTTAAGGTAGAAGATTTGAGCATAAGAAAAATGCACTAAAACCATTTTTACGTGTTGACACCTAAGTTTTGAACTTTAGATTTTAATGTACTTTTTACATAAAAACTGAAATATTTTTTTGCTGTTCTATTAATTGTCTTAACAAATGAAGAAAATAAGCTATTACTTATTATTTTATTTATCGAACTATCCTATCATATTATCTGTCCGATGGATCTCACTAAATGCTAAAATGAATGGGTTCATCTTTTCAAGGAAGCTTTATTTGGCTGCTTTTATTTGCCTTATTTATGTATCTAATCCTGGGATGATTTTAGGCTATTTACAATTTCCAATCATTTAAATTACAGAGCCTTAATGCAAGAGGCAATGTTATGAGTTATATTATACCAGCGGCTTTGCCCCTAGCCTCTAGGGGCTTTGCCCCAAGAGGGGATAAAAAAATTTGGGCGAAATACGTAAAAGGACCAAGGAAATCCCCTACAAAAAAAATGGGGGGGGGGATTTTTTGTTTTTGGGGGGGTTGGGGGTGTCCCATCCCCCAAGAAAATAGCCTAAAACCACCACAGGACCACTAGGTATATTCCCTGAAGAGTAAAATCTGATCGCTTCAGTGGTTACCGAGATCTTAAGGGACGGACGGACGGACGGACAGACAGACAGACGGACAGACAGACAGACATCGTTCTACTTTGTATTATAGATATTAGTTCTTATTGGTTTTGTTTAAACATTAAAGTTGACATCACACAAGAATCTTATTAATCAAAATTTTCAATGCTATTATCCATTTATCTATCTATCTATCTATTGGAGCTATTATTATCCATCGTCATCAAATATAGAATGTTTATTGTTTATAAATGCATAGCGGACACGCGACTTTAAACTAACAAGGACAATTAAGTTCATAAGTAGCGCAGCAATTTCAAGCTAACAATAATTAATCGTGTACAATAAACTAGTAACTGCAACTCTAGCATCTAAAGGCTTTATATTTGGGGTAGGGCGGGAAGAAAAATAGCAAAAGATCATCGCAAGACTTAAATCTGAAAATATGATAGCTTCAAAGCATCTTGGGACGTATAAGAAGTTTCCCTATAAAAGAGAACTAAAGAGGAGCTGTGCTACTACAACTATAGATTCTATACGCTTATCATATTTTTAAAATGTTATTATAAAACTTTCCATCATTTTCTTAAACAAATTTCCCTTTTTTATTTGCTGATATATAGTATTTAATGTTTGGCATTAAGTCGAAAATACGAAAAATAGTTTTTTTTACACTTTAGTCGACCAAACGTCATTCAGTTTAGATTATCTATAAATTAAAATCATACCATGGGGCAGCCGTTTAGCCGCAAACAGCTTTAAAAATTACTAAAATAAATGGTACAACTTTAAATTTCCGAATTAAAAATGCCGCCAAAATGAACCTATCATAAGTTACCTTGTTAAAAAATCACCCAATAATATGCAGTTATTTTGTAAACAGTTCCTGAAAAGACCTTCCACCGTATAGCCGACTAGATCCAATGTTTGTAATGTATGGTAATGGTATTGGTAAACTCCCACGGTTTAGGGATAGGCATAGACATCTTTAGCCCTGTAAAACTATTGTAGAGCTACTACATCTGTCTAATGCTTAAGATCTCAATAACAACTGAATTGAGTGAGTTCAGAATTAAGTCTATGAAGCTTTTTATAGTGTCTATAAAAGTACAAGTCAAACAATACAAATGACTAATAATAGGCCAATACTCAGATTATGTTACCAATGACAGGCCAGTATACATTTTAATTGATCAATGGTAGGCCTGTATGACGTTATTTTTGTAGGCACTATAAAAAAACTTGTAAATCTGTCCTAAAAGGCTAAAATTATCCCTAAACCATGAGTGATTAAAGTATGTGAATATAATTTTGATTTAATGAATGGGAACCATATGTGTTTGTTTCTGTATATCTATCTATCTATTAAAGTATGTTTTATCTATCTATCTTGTTTAAGTTTTGTTTATAACTACCTATCTATTTATTTATTATGTTTGGTTTTCAAATAGTATATTAGACATACTTCATATCTAAGAATCTCGTATTAAAATTCCTAGTACGGCTTGAGTTCTATAAGATATACTTCTCTTTAGTTAATAACTTATTTTCCAGTATGGCTTCGACACGTGTTACCTATAGATTATCTATAGAGTAGTTTTGCTGCACATTAAAGTAATGTAAATAATAATAACCTTAAACCAAGCATAATAATGGTCAAAATATGCTTTATGAGAAATTCATCTTCCTTTTCCTTTGCAACTTTCCCTTTCAGGAGCAAACATAGATAGATTGATATATAGATAGTTAGGTAGACAGATAGTGCTTCCTTTTCCCACTTCCTATTTGGAATAGATAGATAGATAGATAGTGAGGTTCCCTTTCTATGTTTGGTTGTTCCTCCTGTCTGGTCATTAAAGTTGAACAGTTATTTATAATTTCACACACACTCAAGAACTATTCAGAAAAGTTCTACTTTGACTCAATTTTTTTTTAGCTGAAATTAAAAACAATAAATGTTATTGATTTTTACCAAAGTATTATTAGATTCAATGAAAATTTATTTTTCTGGAAAAGTGGTAGTTTAAACAGTTTTCTTTATGTATTATCGGGTATAAGACAATGCACTAAAAAATATCTTTTTTTCAAAGTATCATGTATGAAATTATATGTTAAATTTTGGTGGGAAATATGAGTTGGAAATTAGTTTTTTAGGCATTGGTCCTTCCTTACTGATTATTATAGTCCTAATATAGTTTTATTTATTTTTTTGAACATTTGAAATGCAAGACTGAAATGTATTGATTATGTTGATTGTATCTATGAAAACTTCCGTTTATATACACCCTGGTTGGACTATTAGGACTATTAAGCACGATCCATTTCCATAATTCATAATTTACTAAGATTTAAAGTTAGTAGCGTAATAAAAACTTTCTTTTCATTATATTTTCTAATCTGGAAACATTCTCAAAAAAATGTGTCGACTATGCTATACTTTAAAGTATATTTTTTTGGTCTAAATAAGTTGAACTTTTCAGCAAAACGTTATAACTGTATTGGGGTGGTTTTACGCTATTTTCCTAAATTCCCCCACCCTCCCCTAGGGACTAGGGACATATAAACTTTAAAATACAGTTCATACCAAAAAAATATCAACATGGCGTTATTCTAAATGCAATGTGAATGTTCTTATCTTGATATGATTAAAGAACAAAATTTTTACATGGTTCTATTTAAATGACAAGGTATAATCGCATCGTTTTATGGATAGTTTTTATTAGAAGAAAATTGTCTGTAATACGATGTTAAACATGTTTTTTTTCGGTATGCCTGAGAACCGGTTCTAATCCACCGGATATTATAAAACATCGGTTTCGAGGCCATACTGGAATAGTTATTTCTCGTATCGTATTATAAACGGCTTTCCGCGGATATATAATGTACAATTGTAAGATTAAAACTAGTTTTAATCTTATGATTGTACTTTTCTATATTCGTAGAAAACTGGATATAATACATAGTTTTTTCGTATGGATGAGAACCGGTTCTTATCCACCGGATTAGAATGAATACGAGAAAATCTATTACTTACTAAAGTGAGGTATAAACATATATATACACAATGTAAATTGAATTTGTCTATAGGAGAGCTTGCTTGAAAAGTCATTTAAGTTAATTTTAACAACTTTGGGCCAAATAGTAAATCATGTTATAAAGAGGTAATTTGTATGTTTGTGTGTCACAAAAGTTCTCACAAAAGGCTCGGCTGATTGTTACACATTTTTCATGGAAATTTAGTTATGGTCCAAGGCAGGTTTTAAGCTATGGGTAGGTTGGCGAGATCCCCAATAAAAAAAAATAATTGAACCCTACCCACTTCAAAACGTTCAGGAGCGAGGCCAATAGTATTCAAAATAGTATTCTTATAGAATAGTTTAAAAAATAGACAAATTCTATATCATATTTACTTATTTACCTCGTAAGGATTCTCATTCGATTTAATCATCTAGAGAATCCATAGCATCATCCGCGTGTAATTGGAGGAGATACTCTAACACCCAAGGATATTAGGTTAAGTGACATCCATCAGACAACCAACCCTTTGATTGCACGACCTTTGTCTGAGAAGTCCTAACTGCGCATTCCCCATACTCTAACTATTGATGTCGTGCACCTTACATAGCAGAAGTAGGAACAATTTTTAAGTCTTTAGTTATAACGCGGTGTCAGACCGAGATTCGAACCTATCACCTCCCTAGCGACGAGCGGATGCGCTATGTGTTGAGCCACTGTCGCGGATTAATTCAATATCATAATCTATATAATTTGTTTATCAGAATACTTTTACTTCCCTAATTTTGATAGAATAATTCATATGCAAGTCGGTGCATACATGCATTTTATTTGCAGTGAAGCTACTATATAAAATCTATGTCTGGCTATCTGTAAGCATTAAAGAAACCAGAGCTGGAACTTTAAATGTGTAGCCGTTGCCGTTGCTGCTACCAGAGTTACAACCACTAACCTTAAAGCTATCTTTAAATAGATTGGCTACGCGTAGCTACGGCTATATGCGATCTTTAAATCACAACCACTTTTTGAAATTTCAGTAAAAATATGAAAATAATAATAATAATAATTCGGAAAAACTTCAAACATTTAAAAATCCATGTTTTATTGGCAGCACTGGCAGTGGCGACAGCCACGACTACGGCCACGACTACGGCCACGACTACGGCCACGACTACGGCCACGACTACGGCCACGACTACAGCCACGACTACGGCCACAACTGCACATTTAAACATCCAGCTCAGGATTCTTGGCCACTGCTGATATATATCTATAGATTTTCTAGACCTTTAGATATTATAACCGAAAATTTTGGTGTTTATTGCAGACCACTACATGCCTAAGTGGTTGAGACCCTTTTCGTTTGCTAGCAAATTAAGTTCTGTTCTTTTGTAGGGAATCGGATGTGTTTATATATTCGAAGCTATTTGCTGATTTCAAAGACTCAAAATTGGGACAGGGTCACTGCCCTATGGGCAGAATTACATATAGCTCCCCCTTTTCTTTTACTTTAATGTCTTAAATTCTGATGTTCTCTGTTGTTATCAGCAGTGTTTCGGAGCCGGAGCCGTGGAGCCGCCATATTTTGCTGAAGCCGGATCCGTAATTCTCGTTAAAAAACGGCTCTGTTTTGTCATGTGCAAATGCCCTTTTTAAGTTTTTCAAGTCCATTTTTATCAAAAATTTAGCTTTTAAAACCTTCAAAAGTCAAAAATAAAATAAAAAAAATTATGGGGAAAAAATATGTCGAGTTTTTCTTGATTTTAGGTCGAAGCTGGAGCCAATATAATTTATTGTTATGGATATTATAATACTTGTTTTATGTTTTACCTCAAAGCTTAAAATCATATTTGATACATTGATAAATTAGATGTTTTTAATTTAACGGTAACAATGCATTGAATCCTAATATATAAAGTAGTAAGCATTTTTTGTCTGTAGCGAAGGATCTCGCTAACTGCTGATCCGATATGGTCCTCCTTTACTGTGAAGCTACTTATAGGTCTCAGGATGGTTTTAGGCTATTTTATTTTTTAAAAAGTTTGGGTAGGTATGGTTTTAGGCTATTTTTCTGCCCTTCGATATTCCTTCGTATAAAGAGCCCCTAGATGCTAGGGGCGCAGCCGCTAGTATTTGATAAATTGATAAATTAGATGTTTTTAATTTAACGGTAACAATGCATTGAAGTTACACATGCTCTCTCTATCTATCTATATTCCTTCCCATTCTTATTATCTCCCATTCTCTCTTTTTCCCTCTTCTTTCCTTCTCTTTTAGTTGCTAACAATATATTTTCTTTCTATCTTTTTGTTTTCTATCTTTTTTTCTCTTTTTCTTCGTAGTCCTTCCCAATTGAATTTACGACACAAATAGATTCATAAAATTTCTAAATATTTATGGAGTAAATTGTTTAAACAGATAATAAAATGCCACCTTCTACAATAATAAGCAGGGTTAGAAGATATGTCTAATCTTAAACAGAAAAATAGCCTAAAACCACCCAAAAACATTCATAAAGCTTCCTTGAAAAGTACAATCAATTAGGACCAGCAATTTTCGAGATTGTTAGCTTCATACAAAATAAACCTTACTGGTTTCTCAAACATTCTTTTAAAAATCTTTACCCCTCCCCCTTAAATAATAAGAAACAACCACAGCATAACCAAGAGGAGAAAATAATGTAAGTAATAATTCATTAAAAAGAGATAATTATGCATAAAAGAAAAAGGAGGGTTGTTATTTCACAGAAAAAAAAATTAATAATATCCATAAAAATGAAAACGATACATCCCCTAACTCACTTGGATTTTAAAATCATAAATTTCACATTAAAAATAGTTTTTTTAGCTTTATCATATAAACACCTAGGGTAAGGTACTCTATTATGGCAGATGATACTTTATGGTTAGATTAACTTCGAAAGTTATTTCACAATACAGCAAATCTGGTTTCAAATATTTAGCGAACTTACCTAAAATATAATAAAAAGTTTAGATATTAATGAAATGAAAGTTGATTTAAAAGGAATAGGCATATGTTAGTAAGCTGATTTTATTTGCCGTAGATGTTCTTATACAATAAATCATAAATATGCATTGCTTTTAATTATTGGGTACATTGTATGCCAACTAATTGGAAGCCACGTGAAAAAAGGGAAACTTTTAGATCGCTTCACGCGACGCAACGCGACGGAGGTAGCAACCCCCTGTAAGGAACCATCGGATGTAAAAAGGGGTATGGGGAAGAAATCTTTTCTTATACAAAAAAAGAGGATTTAAGGCTGTGCAGTTTAGATGAAAAATATATTAGATTATAGTTTTATAACTACTGTTGCTTATACAACCTTCTTTATCTTAATATCATATAAATGCATAAAATTAATCTTTTATATTATCATAAAAAATCCGGAAAGGTCATTTGAAAAAATCCACAAAAAATTTGCAGGGAAATATGAAAATTTAAAAAAACTTATTTTGAAGCTACATGAGTATCGCATGTCTTTCTTCGATGTAAAATATCCTAAAACCTTCCAAAGACTTAAAATTTAAAAACAAGATAGCCTAAAACTTTTCTGGGACATATGTGAAGCCTCTGTGAATTGGAGAGCTTAGGTAATAGTATGAACCAAATTAGTTAGGCTTTGTTTGTTTGTCCGTTAAAATCTCGCTAAGCACAGAATCGATCAGGTTCTCCATTTTAGAGAAACTTCACAGCAGTCGCATTTTTTTAAAAAGCTATTCTATTTCTATAATTAAGTCTTGGGATGGTTTTAGACTATTTTACTGTAATCTTTATTTCCTAGATGCTTAGCGAGCAGAACTAAGCTTTGTTGTATGGTTGGGCCGGATATCCGGTCTGGCCGGTTATCCGGCCGGATATCCGGTCATTTCAATATCCGGCCGGATACCGGATATGAAAACTATCCGGTTACATGATATCCGGCTGATTTTTGACGCCGGGTATCCGGTTATCCGGCAGGATATCCGGTAAATTGTCGGATATCCGGCATTAGAAATCAGCCGGATATCCGGTATCCGGCCAAAAAAGTATCCGGCCCAACCCTACTTTGTTGTTATGAATACTATTCCTTATTTCAGGCAAATTAAGGTAAAAGCAACGATAGAAGAAAAATTAGGCAGAATAGGAGAGGGGTTATGAGTGGGGTAGGGGGGGGGGCAGGGACTATGGTATGAGGAGAAAATTTAGAGGAAGTGACTATTAATGTATAAACAGCAGATGGTTAGAGTGTGCTCGCAAATTAACATCAATTACATAACAGCTAATAAATCTTATTTTGATAATCTGGGCTAAGAAAAGTCATCAAGAAAACGCAAAGAAAAACATTTTTGTTTTTGTTTGTATATTATTCTCCTTATTTATATTATACCTCTTTGACACTTTAAGTTCCTAATATAAATAATTTGGTATTCTATAAAACATGTGTTTGTTGCTTTATTGTCGCACTATTGTTTTAGTTTTACTAACATAACTTAATAAACTCTTTTATTTTAGTTTTAAACAAACATAATTATCATCTTTAACAAAAGGAGGATTTATCAGAGAAAGAAAGAGAGAGATATGGGACAATAGGCTGTATTACACTGGTCCCCAAAGTTTTATAATAAAGTTTTCTTATTGGTTTGCTTAAGCATTTTGGGGACTTGAGTGAATTTTGATTAATTTGGTTTATTAAGTTGAGTGCTCAAACGTATCAACCACTTATTTCAATATACAGAAGGGGTAATTTTGTGTATGATAATTGCTGATGTACATCAATTTATTGGCCATTGTCTTATCCCATTAGATCCCTAGAATTTATTATACACAAATATTATAAGCACAAAAACAGATAAATCTCTATAATCTACAATAAAAGTAGAATAATGTCTGTCTGTCAGTATGGAGCTATAGCTCGTAGTAACCGCTGAACCGATTATGCTCTACTCTTCAAGAATCTAGCCACTGGTAATGCAGTGGTTTTAAGCTGTTTTTGGGGGATTACAAATATAACAAACGGAGTTTAATTAAACATTATATGTTTTATCAATATGAAATTTATTGTAAAATTATTATAAATGAAATATTCAGTTGTTTAAATTAAATTATTTGATCTATAACCATCTAAAAAGCATGCAACAAAATAATATTTGTTTACTTTTTATATCTAATTGATTACATGCATTATACTAAATCAAAATAAATAGAATCATTAAAATGCAATTTTCAGCAATTAGAGACAATCATTCTTAAAAACAAAAGTTTAATAGAAAAGAGAAAATAAATCGAAATTTTTAGGGAGGAAAGAATATTAGACTAAAAATTATACATGAATTAGAAAAACGTTTTAAAAATAGAATTTATAACAAAAGTTTTAAAAACAGAACATATAACCAAAGTTTTAAAAACACGCTCTCTTTACTGATTGTTGACCTAAAAACCTTGGACACTTTATTAAAAACTAGCGGCTACGCCCCTAGAGGCCTCTAGTGGTACTTTGAATGTTTTTTATTTAAAATATTTAATTAGAGAAATAATTGGTTTATGTTTCGCTTAAGTCTCTTTTTTGGGAAGGGGTAATTTTTTTCTGGGGGTGATTTCTCATGGGAGGGTGGTGGTACCCTCCCCCAAAATAGTTATAAACCTTCCCAGGACCTATGATAATCTACCCTGTAAAGGAGAACCCGATCGGTTCTGCGGTTAATGAGATCCTTCGGTACAAACACACAAACACACAGACATCCTGTTACTTTAGTATAAGGATATTGATTGTGTAGTACAAACTAGCAGTGTCCAAACTTATCCACCAAAAATTCCTTTTCCTCCATTCCTTTAAAATTGCAAAACATATGTCATAAAAAGCAAACTTTAGAATTTAAAGTCTTTTTACCTTCTTCATTTTAGAACAAATATGCAACTGCTTTTAATTTTTTTTTGACAAACGTGAGTTGATAGGCAAGAATAGTCTAAATGCTAAATTACCAATTTAGCTTGTTGTTTCATTAAATACTTCAATATGTTGCGAAATAATCTAAGTAAGAGTTTATGTTTAAGTGTATGAAAAGAAATAATAATTCTGAAATAATATTCAAAATTGCAGCTAACAATAAAGCAGTAAAAAGAATGACAACATCTTTAAGTAGAAAAGCTTATTAACTATTGTTGACATATTAAAAAAGGTTTACTTACTTTTCAACCAATAATTTCAATCTACGGAAGGGATAATTTAGTTTATGATAATTGGAGATATGCATCAAATAATGGTCATTTTTTGTATACCTGCATAACATTACTTATAAACAAGACAATTTTAAAGATATATTATTTTATGTTCGCAGATTCTAGGGGGTTTATGAGATAGTGATGTACATATGTACTAGGCGTGCATTTTTCTCCGAACATGTATTATGAATCATTTTAAAAATCGGTATTACATATTTTTACAATAACATTATAATTATTAACCTGCTCAAGACCTATGAGATGCTACATTGTAAAGGAGAACCATATCGGTTTAGCGGTTACCGAGATACGGAAATGAATGAACATTATGTATTACACAGGGCTTGGACTTAAGGTGACAATGGCTAATAAATAAATGTACATTGTACATCCCCAATGATGATACACAAAATTACCCCTTGTATAGATTACAGTTAGTGGTTAAAAGGTTGAGACACTAAACTCAATAAAACAACGAAGTAAAAAATCAATAAAAGTCCCCAAAGTTATTATCATCGAATAAGAAAACATTATTATAAAACTATGAGGACTAGTGTAATAAACAGCCCAATGTCCCCTCCCTGCCTGAGTTGGACTCCAGGAGGAGAGTTGAATTATTATTCACCAAGGGAACAGAAGGGGACATATTGTTATTGGATGTATAAATCAATGGAATCTTTATTTATGTGCAGTAGGGTGGTG
>LS057425.1:0-10963 GCA_900241095.1 Acartia tonsa
CCATATCCATCTCCATAACCACCATAGCTATAGTAATTTGCCTAAAAAGATGAACACAGTTAATGTATCAAACATCTGTACAAAAATGGTGACTATGACACAATTTAATTGCACCAATTTTTGATATAAATGTTAATAAAGTAAAACTAGAACGACGAACAATATGATTTATAAAGTAGATGAGCATTGGTCAGCAAAATTAACACCAAATATATGAAATAGTAAAGAGAAAAGCAATTTCCTATAGATAAAGGTCATTAGACAGACTGGAGGACCAATTTTAATGTAGAATAGATCCTCATCGATCAGAGATATCTTTACCTTAAAAAATATGCCTTCTATATATGTAGAATAGCAGTAGAGTAAACCAAATTTTTTAAATATAAATAAAAAAAACAGTTAGTGAATTAACGACATACATACAGCAAGATATAGAGTAGCTGCTTAACAATTAGGAAAATATTTTGCCGAAAAAAAACAACAGTCTATTCAAAACAGCAGCAGAGTAGATCAAATTTTTTTTTTAATAAAAATAAAATAAACCCCAGAGCATTTCTGATATACTGACGGGTCATGGATATTATATACTAGATGCTCTTAGGTATAGGGAATATTTAAAAAAAATAAACGGAAAATTCGGTTTCCTCATATTGTTTCAAACAGACGGCACAGGCAATAATGCAGACAATTTAAATTATTGAGTAGCTTCGCTTCTAAAAATTTATATAGACTTTATAAAACAGAATAATCATTACTAAAACAATTAGATCATTAAACCTGAAGAATAAATATTAATTTTAATGCACAAAAAGATCACCTGAACGGCAGCAGCTAAAAGAAGAACAGAAACCCCAAGCTTCAACATGCTGATAAGGATAGTAAAATAAGACTATACCCTTTCATCTCAGTCATCTCTTTTTAAAGGAAAATCTTACTGAATATACATAATGTACATAATTACTGTACATAATAAGTGGCGGCCACAGAGATTTGCTAGGAGGTTGCACGTAGCGCACTAGAATTTTTTAAAACATATCATACGATTTTTGACACTCCCTTAAACCAAGATCGAGAGAAAAGTAGGGGTGGGGGGGGGAGGGGGTGTATTACATTCAAAACGAGGGGTGTTATATAATCGTCAAGGGGTGTAAGTGTTAGAGGTCAGACATAAAAACAGATTTAAAAAATAAGATAAATGTAAAATAAACATAATGGATTGAAATTTTTTTTACACCCCCTTAATTTTAATTAAGGAGGTTAGACCCCTAAGGGTGTGTCTAAACCCTCTTAATTTTACCTGTGAAGGGGGGGATACATAACCCCCTTCTACACGCTTCCGGTATATAAAATATATACAGTTCATACATAAAATAAATATAATTTCTAAAAACATGTAATTGCTAATAATTACTTAACAAATACAGAATAATAAGAGATAGAATTAAGCTGTTATTCCGTACTAAGAACTATTAAAGAAAACATTATCTATTTTAAAATTTTAATTTTTTAAAAATGAAAAAGCAAATTTAAAGTCTAAAATATATATGTAATTTTTTGTGTTTTAAATATTTTTTTAAAAATTGATAATCAAAGATAAATTTAAAACTATTGCCAATGTTTCTTAGTTGGTTATTATTTGAATTGATAATTCTGTAGTGTACTTCTTAATTTACAGCTAGTTTTAAAATAAATGAAGAACTTTTAAATATACATAATATTGCAGACAATTTCAGAGCAATGGACGAAAACTATTATGTACATTCCTAATGAAACAAAATTATAAAGTTGTAAAATTAAGTTATTAGTTGAGAAGTTTAGACACTGCTAGTATATATATATAAATAATATCTAACAGAAACACTTACAATTTTTAAAAGTTTGATCCAGGTATAGTTATAAAATCTTGGTTTATACTATTATTAGGTTATGAGTAAATAATTTTGCAAATAATAAAAATGCAACTGCAGTGCAAAATAATAAAACATGGATGACAACATCAATAAAAGCGAAGCTCTAAAATATGTAGGAAGGAGAAACGTACAATAAACATACGGTCTTTCTGTGAACGATTACAGAGTTGCTGTGCTTTCTAAATAGTACCTAATTGTTAAAGGAATCTTAATGCAAAGTTTGAAATCAAGTGGGCAAATCTAACATGTTTAAATGAACAAAAGGAGGTAACTTTTACGGACGGACAGACCTTAATTCTAGAAAACCTTCGCTTTTAAAAAGTTTAATAAATAGAATTGCACTTTCTTATCTCTATCAAACTTTATTGCAGTTATCATATTAACATGAGACTTAAGTTACCATTAGAATAACGTTATGCCCATAAAATGTTAGTTATGACTGACAACTTTTATCAATAAAATTCTTCTTCTTTCAGGTCAATAAACATTTTAATAGCTAAATCATTTATAGTTTATTAATTCTTAGGTCTACGCCAATGTTGTTTTTTTTATAAATTAAGCAAAGAACGTGTTCCAACTTTTGTGATTTTTAAGTAATTAAGTGATTTTCGGTGCTTTTAGTAAGTAGTAGGTGTAAAATGATTCATAGAATTTAGATATGCAATCGGTTTTTTGCAGACCTCTTATTTTTGAAGTAATTTAAGTTTTTTAAAAAAATAAGTTGGTTTTAAGGTACTAAAACGGAACAAAAAAAGAAAATTGCCATTATGAACAAAAATAGTGAGATTTTTAATTTGACACCTTACATTTTGAATTCTGTTGAGTAATTATTGAAAAAATCTATTTTGTTGAACCCCGTTGAATCAAAACTTTGAACTTTAAATTGTAATTAAAACAGTGATATAATGAATAAAATTCCAAATTCCTATTTAATTCTGTAGCTAAATTAAGTAATGCCATACACACACAGATGTCTTCCTAATTATCTGGGATACAGGGAGTGGTAAATGTGTTTGTAATTCTGTCTTTCTTCTGCTCAGGGATGAAGGGGGAGACTCGACAAAGTGGCTTAAAAATTAGCCGTGTGACGTCATAAAAGGGAGAGATGAGAGGAGAAGCTACAGAGTTAACCTTATTATAGAACATGAAAATACGGTGTAAGATCCAAGTAATAATATATCCATTATCTCTATGTATCTCCATATTCTGACTCTATCTTTCTAACTACTTCTTCATTGACTTATCTCTGTAACCCTGGATAATTATGCACTGGAGTCTTGGTAGTTTTTGCATTCTTCACATCATTGACCTATCTCTGTAGCCCTGTCTAATTATGCACTGGAGTCTTGGTAGTTTTTGCATTCTTCACATCATTGACCTATCCTTGTAGCCCTGTCTAATTATGCACTGTGGAGTCTTGGTATTTTTTGCATTCTTCACATTGACCTATTCCTGTAGCCATGTCTAATTATGCACTGTGGAGTCTTGGTAGTTTTTGCATTCACATCATTCAAATTTCATGCATTCTGCGACTTCTGTCATTTTCAGACTAATCCGTTCCAAAATAATGACTAGTTGCTTCGTCCTAGCCTCTAGGGGAGGGTGGGGTAGCCTGACTGAAAATATCCTAAAACCACCCCAAGACATTTATAAAGATTCCCTGAAAATTAAAACCCGTTGGGATCAGCAATTTTCGAGATCTTAAGCTTCAGATAAAAAAACGTCCCTACTTTATATTATAGGATTATAGGATAGGATAACAAAATTTTCAGCAGTACGATATATATGATAATAGAAGCCAGAATTTCTTTATTTATTTTGATGACTATGACAGCAGAACTTGTTTTAGAGTGGCTTCGTTACTAATTAAAACATCTTTAAAACAAAGTAGTATGATTTTTGTCTGTCTGTATGTCTGTCTGAAGTCCAAGATTTCGGTAACCGCTTGACCTATTGGAATGTACTCATCAAGGAGTATATATACTGGTCCTGCGATGGATTTAAGCTATTTTGTTGGAGGTTGGAACACCCTCACCCTTTCAAAAAAAAGATAAAATTAACCCCCACGCCCAATTTCTTTTGTAAAAAAAAAATGAAAATTACGGCACAACTTTCCAATGGGACAACTTTCCCTGATTTTTCCCCTTATTCGATGATGCCCCTAGAGGCTAGAGGTGGAGCCACTAGTAAATGATACAATATGTACTAAAACATTTAATTATAGCGTGTGAATATAAAAGGCCTGGATATTAAAAAAAGAAAATCAATTATGTTAATAGTTAATTTAGCAGCAGCAGAATTCTTTGCAATTTGTGGCTGCACAATTTAGATATAATATAGAGTAGCCATGAAATAATGACGTCATTAAAAAAGTAAAAGTAAAAAATTGTTAAGCGAGAATTTTCTTTTAATTTGTGTTGGTTCGTCCATAATTAGAATTAGAAAGCGTAGCAACTCTATAATCGTTGGCAGAAAAACCCTTACGACTATAAAAATATGTTAATTTTTTTTAAATTAACAATTTTTCATGTGATATGTTATCCCATTTCCGGAATACTGATTCCTAGGACAACTTCTCCAGTTTTCATTTGTACTTTAGACAAAAATCAATTGAAAATGATTAATAAAATCTAAATATATCTTCAAGAATAGAGTATTATTTTAAAGTATGATTACTCATCTACATGGAAATCTAAAGAAATACTCTGAAAATGATTGAATTTACACGAGAACAATTAAAAGAAAGTTTTATTATCTTAATTGTCTTAATTTTAGAACGTCTTATGTAGTGTAGGAATAAGGAAATAGAAAAATATCTCATTTTTAAAAGCGTAGCTTTTCTATAATTAGGGTTAACTTTTAGCTTTTTTAACAACAATTTTTTATGTGATATAATCATCCGATTGAGCAAGTTTTTTTGGAGTAATGATTCTTATTACAATAAGGTACAATATTATAAGCGAAGCATCTCTATAATCAAGTCCTAAAACGTCAGTATGTCCTTAAACAGAATTCTGTATTTAAGAAGTTTTGCAACAAATTTACGTATAATTTTGTCAAAACTTATATATTTATAATTTGTATATTCAGTTCTGACACTCTACAAGAGTTAATGTCTGTCTGTGTTACCATTTCAGATCTTCGCTTTTATGGATGTTGTCATCCTTGTTCTTGTTATAAATTTAATTTTATTTCAATTAAGAATATTTATTAAAATAGTAACGCCATTCTACAAGTCTGAGGGTTTGTCCGTCAATAATTTATGAAAAATTAATTAGTGCAATTATAAAAGAAATGGAATATTATCAAACTAAATAATCAATCTGAATAATTTAAAAAGTGTTTTAGAACATATTATGAACAGAGGTGGATTCTTTAAAAAATTTGGCTCTAAATCAGCTAAGAATTAGGTGGGGATAATTTAGCCTTACTGCGAGCCTCACTGACTTTAGTGAGCCAAAAAAGTTTTATAAGAATGCAAAAATAATAACATTTTTTAAAACAATCTATCAAAGTAGAATGATGTATGTTTGTATGTTTGTCCGTCTGTCTGAAGCTTAAGATCTCGGTAACCGCTGAACTGATAGGTTCTACTCTTCAGAGAATATACCTACTGTTCCTATGGTGGTTTTAGGCCACTTTCTTGTGGGGTGGGCCACTAAAACGTATAAGCGGGTTAGGGGAACCTCCACCCAACTCACATAAATATGATATATTCTCACTTTTTTCCCCCTACATAATATAGTATACATATGAATATGTGAAATAATTTCCATGCACTTAATTGAAAATCAACCTCAAAATTACAGCTACATATATAATTAGTAAACATATATGTAGATTGGATTTTATGCCAATCTTAAAAATTGCATTTCTGCTTACTTCTTTTAATGTCGTTTTAGAGAATGATGGTTGTATTTTATTACCTCTTGTTAAGAATAAAATACACCTTACATTATTCGTTGGCTCAAAGTCTTTAGGTACTTTTATAGAATTTTGATTAGTTGGTTTCAAATAAGTAGTGTCAAAGAATTTAACCAATAATTTAATCTACAGAAGGGTTATAATATCTATCATCATTGGGTATAAATATCAATTATCATTTCAATTGTTTTATCCCTTAAGATCCCTGTCTGTCAAATTCTTGACTAAACTTGACCCAGCAGCCATTGTTTTTAGCCCCCGAAAAAAAATGCTAAAATTATCAAAAATTTCATAGAAAATATAGAATTTATTATTAGAATATATCGAATCAAAACCAATTAATATACGGTGGAGTATAACCGGTTCTCAGACATACTGAATAATTATGTTTAGCATCGTATTATGTCCAGTTTTCTACAATATTAAAACTGGTTTTAATCTTATAATTTTACATTTTTATATCCGCGGAAAGCTGTTTATAATACGATGCAAGAAATAACTTTCCATATTCGCTGACAACTGTCTATAAATATCATACGTATACTCTTTTTTTAGTTTCATAAAAACATTCGTGTACTTTTTTGTATAGTAAATTTTAATGTTTGCAAAAAGTAGCATGCCTTGTAGCTGGACAAAGTGTCTGAAAAAGTCATACTTGTGACGTCATAAAAATGAGGGATTGTCCATCTCTTTTTTAGGGTTTTTTACCCACTTTTCCTCTCATCTCCCTCATTTTTATGACGTCACATGGCTTTTTTTTTGAGACACCTTGTCCAGCTACCATGCCTTTGGCAAAAGTGTGATGATCAAATTAGTAACATCAAGGATAATTGCGTCCTAACTTAGGTCAATTGTTCAATATATTATGCAGCGATCAAAAGGGATAAGATAATTTATGATAAATTTATGTACATTCCCAATGATGATAAACAAAATTTTCCATCCTCTAGATTAAAATTAGTTGTTGAAACGTTTGGACACTAAAGTTAATGAACCAAACAATTAAAATTCAATGAAATGTCCCCAAAGTTGTGAAGGCAAAGACTAAGAAAAAGTTATTTCGAAACTTTGGGGACTAATACGGTACCCCATTCCCTCCCCTCCTACTGGATGAACAAACTGACCAATAAATGACAGGGGAAATATAGCAACCTAAATTGACGGCAATTTTTTTCAATGAAAAAGAGTCAACCACTGAATCTATTTTTTCTACCTTTTTCTTTTGTTCTTTTTTTCTCTCAATTCACATGTCCTATGTTTAGCCTATGCTTTCCTTGTTACTAAATTGTAAAGAAGGTGTCCTAACTTTTGTGATTTTGTTTTAACCCATTTGTGACGAGCAAACAAAGGTCAAAGTTTTGATTCATCGGGCTTCAACAATATAGATTTTTTCAATAATTTTTCAACAGAATTCAAAAAGTAAGGAGTCAAATTAAAGTTCCTCCTTTTTTTGTTCATAATGGCAATTTTCTTCTTTGTTTGTTGCGATATAGTACCTTAAACTCAAACTTAATTTTTTTAAAGCTTAAATCACTTCAAAAATAAGAGGTCTACAAAAAAAAAACAATTGCATATCAAAATTCTATTGATCATTTTACATCTACTACTCACTAAAAACACCAACTAGCTATGTTTTTTAAAAATCACAAAAGTTATAGGACACGTTCTTTTCTATTTTTTTTTCATAAAAAAATAACTTGCCTTTTCTCTCCCTGCTTCCATCTATTTTAGATTTGATTTCGGATCTCAATTTTATTTACATTATAAAAGTCTTGCAATTAATATATGGTATTTATAGAATTGCTTTGCTTCATATAAAATCAAAAATAGCATGAATGGTTATACAAAGATTTGCTTGTGAAAAGAAGGTGATTCGGTGATTTACTTTATAGCACGTAGGTGTACAATGATGACTAGTAATAAAATGTCGTTTCTCGCGGTCATGCGTCAAATCGCAAATTGTAGATCTCTGATTTCGCGATTTAAATAAAAATTATCTTTATATTATAACGAATTACATAATCTTGCAGCATCGCTTTAAAAAAATTATTTATACTGTTGAGGGTGCCATGTTCACCGGAAAAAAATAATAACTAAGAAGTATCAAAGACTCTTTCACTCAGTGAATTTATCATCGCTTTTATCTTATAGAGAAAAATAGTAAATAAAATAGTGAAAATTAATAACTGAAATTTCACCCTTCCAACATTACGCATGACTGCGTACGACCGGGAAAAATGGCATTTCATTACTAGTCATCGGTGTACAATATAGTGAAAGGGGAAGTGGGAACTAAGGAGGGGGATATAGAGAGGTATGGGAAATAGATAGCAATCAAAAGGGTAGGGTGACATGCATATAAAGAGGTGCGTCTCTTCAGTTCATCTACGGTATATATGTGAGACACGGGCCCTGGATTTTCACAAAAACTTTTTTAAAATCAATAAAAAAAAAATTTTATATTAAAAGACTATAAACAACGCTTCAAAATCATTGTCATATGTTTCGAGTTTTAAAGAATTTATAAAAAGTAATCCAGGGCTCAGCGCTTCGTAAATTAGGCCGGGTAAACCAAACTGATTTTGTTAAGACCAAAATATGAAGTAGCTAAAAGTGTAAAAAAAATCACCTCGGTTTAACCCAAAAATTGATGAAAATAAAACAACAAAATTATTTGATTAAAAATTATGGGTCTAAAGTAATAAATTGTTCTTTAGTTTAAATAAAAAATTGGCAATATTTATCTTAACGGTGTTGGCAACGTCTAACCTATGTATTTACTATTTATTAAAGTTAGTTTAAGATTTGTAGGTGGAGGGAGAAGGACGAAGTTTCAACTAGCTCGTGCTATACACATCTATTTAAACAGTGAATCATTAAATTTTTGATAAGAAAAGGGTTAAAAAATGATAAATAGTGATGTTGTTTTTATTACAAGTGATATATTTTTTAGTGAAATTTCATAAAAGTAAAAATATGTTTCATATTTATTTTTGTATTGTAATGAAAATACGTTTTACTTTTGCATGCATTTTTATTATGAAAGAGATGTATAAGTGAAATCATATTTTTTAGCGCAACTACTTTTACGTGTCTTATTTACGTGTCCGTTCGATATTTTGCAATTTTTTTACTCAATATATATACTTATATAAATATTTAATATATATAAGTTTTTTTGGATCGTGGAAAGAAAACGAAGTAGCGGGTTTCGTCGTATTTTCACAGTAGCTTTTATAGGTTAGGTTAGGTAAATGTTAATGGCTGCTCTGCAGGGTTAGGTATTAGGCTCCGCAGGGTTAGAGCCCCCTCCGGCCCCGCATGGGCTAGAAGTAGGAAAAAGCGAAAATACGACGTACCCGCTACTTCGTTTTCTTTCCATGATCCGTTTTTTAAAATATTTATTCTTAAAATATAACAAGTTTAAATCATTTTAAACGTGTTACTACTGATTGCTGATGCGCTACTTATGTTCAAAAGTTAACTTGTTTAAATATGAATCATGCAGATTTTATGAAACCGGAACATTTTGGTTTTGAAATTCTACCAAACCAAAATTTTACATTTCATCTTTAGTTTATTTAAACTTTTTTTTTGTTAAATGCGCAGCTTATCAATAATATATAATAAAAAGTAAAGTGTATTTAGTTTGAAGCTAAAGATCCCGGAAAATGCTGGTCAGAATTAGTTGTATTTTTTCAGCAAAAATTTTAAAATTATTTGAGGTGGTTTTAAATTATTTTCCTGACTCCACCGTCCGCCCCTAGAGGCTATGGACGAAGCACTAAGTATACTATGTAGTATTCGGGGATTATTGATAGATTTATAACAATGAACAAAAATTCAAATATATCTATTAATAATATCTAAAGTAAGACAATATTTAGATGTTTAAATTATTGCTATGCTGTTGACCTACTTATTTGGATATTATTGTCCTTATTTTTATTGATTTCTAAATCAGGCGGAAGTAACAGATTTATAAAGAAATTTAAAAAAAAAATATTATGAGTCATTTTATACTACACAAAAAAGCTTTCATTTTTTTATCAGAAGCAAGTGTTGTAGAGGGGTAAAGGAAATAGGGCTGTCTATCACCCCCTTTTACCTAGAGATAGGTTTCCACCGCCAAATCTCTGTGCACGCACCTATTTTTTTTATATATTGATATTTGAAATTGCATATATTCATATTTTTCGTGTATATTCACCTAATGGTACTCAAACTAAAAAACTATGGAAAGTTATGTCTAAATTCTTGTGGTCATCTAAATCGAATGAAGGTATAAGCTACAGATACAAGGTTGCATCTAAACAAATTGAGCTTAATCTTTGGCAGGGTGGTTTAAAGATCTTAAAACCCGAAAGTCAAAGCATCTCAATTTTTATGCCAAGCCTACTACATCTCCTAAACCATGCCCGTCTATATCCCTCTTCTTCCCTGGGTATACTACTAAAATTTTACAAAGTTGACATCAATTTTTTACTTAACAATTTTGGTGTAAAGTCACTACAAAAAAATCGCAAATTTTTAAAACTCCTCTACCCAGGATCAACCAAAATATACTTTGACAAAACAGTACAATTTTTGAAAAATCTAGAATTAAACAAAAACACAATGCTTAAAACATTAATTGCTTCTTCTTTTTGGGCAAAGAGGTTTACAAAAAATCAGATACAAATTTTAGCAGATAACTCACTTGTAACTTTGTTCGATTTACTTGAACACAGAATAATAGGAGATAGAATTATGCTTTTACCGACTATTCGTTCTGACATTCATACTTTAATACAAGATAGTAGACTAGTTAAAAAACTTCAATCTTATGTAGAAGTAATAAGTAGTAAACAAAATATATTATGCCTAGATACAATTGACCAAAAGAAATTAAGTAAGATAAGATTACCTCTTATAAATGTTAATGATTTTAAGCCTTCCATTTTATCATTGCATTTTAAATGGTTGCAGAGAGAAAAATACGATCAACATGCCCCAAGTATTAAAACAAGGAAAAGAGATGGTCTTTATTTTCCAGATATTGAAAGTTTTGAAAACAGTTTTAAAAAAGTAATGTCATTACCTTTAATTTTGCATTATAAATCTTTCTTAGTAGAACAGCTTAATAGAAC
>LS057426.1:0-10960 GCA_900241095.1 Acartia tonsa
CCCCCCCCCCCCCCCCCCCCCCCCCCCCCCCCCCCCCCCCCCCCCCCCCCCCCCCCCCCCCCCCCCATATAACTTTTCTTGCCATTGTCTTATAGCTTAAGATTCCTGGGTATAATAAACTTTAATAATATTAGTTTATAATAAACAAAATGTTACCTTACAGTTTAGATACACCAACTCTAATAATAAATAAAGATTATTGGTTTAGAAGTTTTGACACTTCTAGTTTTGGAACAAATCAATCAAATTCAATAAAAGTATCTAATTTTTTTGAGTCAACAAACTTTTGGTACCAGTGTAATTTACAGTCTCATCGTTCCCGGTCTATAATTGACTTATACTTTTCTTTACCTTTCCCAGACTTAAATAGGAAATAACAAGCCTTTTAAATACTTGAAATTGGTATAATTAATGTCCTCAAATATTCTGGTATATTACATATACACGTAATAATTATAAGCAACAGTTACAAGGCAAGTTCTAGGGAACTTTGGTCATAGATGTGTCACATCAAAACATTAGCAACAACTTTTGCTTAGGGTCATGGATTCGACCTCTGGCCCAATTACATACTTCATAGACGGCAAATTTGAGTTATATTTCTGTCATACATATGATACTAATCATAAAGATAGGAGGAATTCCTTAGTATCTTAACAGGCTCCGATAAAAATTTCAAGCAATTGTTAGGTTTTAAGAGTTAAATGAGAAAGCCTAAAATGTCACGTGTGACGTCATAAAAATACGTCTAAAAAGGGAGGATGAGAGGAAAAGTGGGAAAGGAAACCCCCAAAAAAGAGATGGATTTTTATGACGTCACACGTGACATTTTAGGCTTTCTCAGTTAAATAAGTAAAATGTACAGACAAACACATTTGATTATACAACTTTTTCATTTTAATAATTTATGCCTATTGATGGATGGGCCAAATTATTTCCAGTAACTTTTCTATTTATCCTTATGAAAGTAACGGGAATGCTTAGTGTAGTGAAGGATCTCACTAACCACTGTTCTGATTTGGTCCTTCTTCAAAGCTTCTCATATGCCCAGGAAAGTTTTGTAACTATTTTTGGGGTTGGATACCTGAAACCTTTAAAGATGTGGTTTTGCAATAGATAAAAAAAAACTATACCATAACTGTTACGTTGATAATGTATAATTCTTGGAACCATTTAAATTATATTTTATCCAAACAACAGAGGCAGAGAATATCGCTTAAAAAATAATATCTGCTTTTCATCTATTCAAATATTAGAGATACAGATAGATTATCTTTAATTTTCCTCCTGGTTTGAATTGTTTAAGTAATAAGAAATTATTTAATATTGCTCTATTTTTTAAATTCTTCTTTTGTTTGGTAGTAACCATTATGAGGAAGAAAGAGTTGTAAATTAATCATATTTACTATGATATTATAATATCTTTTTTGAATTTTAGTATTTAAAAAAAGGTCTATCTATAACTAATTGTTCTAATTATTAGTTATAAAGAAAGGTGTCGGGAGTTTGATAATTACAGACAACCAATCCATTCCATACCCCTTTCCTGTTACATACATTTTCCTCACCCCTTTCCTGTTTCGAGGGGGGGAGGGCTGTTTTTACAAAGTTACTATGCCATTATTTCCAGCTAATTAACAGTAGCGAAAATCTATGTTACTTTGCACTATCATTTATTACAGACAACTGATTCTTTGGTTGCATCTGAATTGCTTTTAGAGTTTTGTCTTTGCTTTGTTGGCCCAAATGATGACGAAATGATATATGCTATTTCAGCTTGGCTAAAAGCCGATAAAATCCAGTGGCAATAAATCGGCTCAGAAAAAATTTAACGGACAGTTTGAACACCATTCTTTTCCTTTACCCGGCCAGGTCAAAATTTTACCCTCAGGAGTCATTTGGTGAAAGATATGGTACAAATTACCATACTATTCCACGTATAACATAAACGTAATAAACAGTTGCTCCCGCTGCAATGTCAGATTCATGACTTTATGCGTTAATGCGATAAAAGGAGCTTTAACGGGCTTGAACAAGCTTTATTTGCAAGTTAAATTTAAAGTATCAAAAAATGAAAATTTCCTTAGAGATTTTTATATAAGAAAATGAATCTTTTGGGAGAATTAGGGGGTGATTAATTTTTCTATGGATATTTCTTTTCAAGAGTTACATGACCCCTCCCCCACAGACATCGAAATATTTTTACATATTCTGATAAACAAACATTCTACCTAGTCTTGCATTGGTAAAATATTTTAAGGTAACTCAGAAATATGGTATTTTGTATCCTAACCAATATCTATGACAGACACTTTGAATTACTCCCAAAGTTAAAGGAATCAACAAAAATGATAAATTCAAGCTTTTTGTCTTAATTTTTCGACTTTTAAATAGGTTGTTTCAATATAAATATATTTTTCTTTGTTATTGATGAAGAAAAATTCATTAATGGCAATCATTAAAAAAACTTAAAATTTTACTGCAAGCTTAAACAGTTGAGTTGTAAGTTGGATGTAAGTTTTATTCCTATTTCCGTATCCCTACCTCCCATACAGCGTCCGTCTGTTTGTCTTTACACTTTCATATCATTCTCAAAACAATCATTAACCGATTTTTTCTGTGAGACTTACCGAAGATTTCGGGTTTTGGTTGGGAAGTAGCAAAAGAAGAAATTTTCTGTCTTTCTGTCTGTTGGTAATGCATTCGCTCTCAGATTAATATATGAATTGCGATACAGTTATCTCAAGATTGTTTTAATCATATGCACATACGAGACTAAAAAGTGTTTTACCTATTATGAAATATTACTCTATGGAATAGAATGGTGAACCGACTTGGAAGAGTAAGTTATATATAGAAATTGCCATTTGTCCAATGTCCACCGAAAAAGTTCTTTTGCTATAATCGTCCTTCGTCCTTGTTAAAATAACCATGATTTGGGATACTTACATTATTTAGGTTATGTTAGGTATAAAGACAATCTGCAAATCAATCAAGAATTACAGGATAAACATTTATTAGATATAACTAAAGTATTTTTAAATTGAATGCAGCTCATACCAATAACGAAATTAATTCAGAAGAAAATCACGAAACCTATACGTGTTTTTCAGCTGTCGTTGGGGGGCAACATTTGCCCCCCAAATATTATTTTAGATTTATTTTGCTTGTTGGTTATACCTTATTCCTGAATTGAATGTAACTTGTAAAGCAAATACAAATACCCACATTTTATCTAACAGATAAAGGTTTAATAAAATATTTTTTTATGACTTTATATGACTGTAGTTTAATTTTGACATAATAACAGTTTTAAAGTTTTTCAGAAATAACCATGTAAAAAAGTCTATCACACTCTATTACTTTTTATTTATATTTGACAATATCTCTCCCTTCCTGATTATATACTTGAAGTTATTCAAATATGTTATCAGAGGGATGTTATTACATGGTTATTATAATGTAATTTCTAGGTTTTACGACTTGGCAAGCTTTCTACACAATAGGTGTGTCCGTAAGTACTCTTCTTTATAACAGTTGTATTAGTCCATTAATTTAGGAATAATAAAAATCGGTAAATGGATTTTAAGCAGTACACGAAACAAAATTTCTGCAACCAATATGTATAACGAAATCCTTGTAAATTTACAATCAAACCTAAAAGTCAGTGTATCAATTTTCAGACTTATTGGAACTAAATTGACACAGCCGTTTCCTAAGAAGACGAGTTTACACCTTTGAAGTCCAATAAAACTTGCTTCGTGTAAGGCAATTTTGCATCAAATAACCTTTGATATTTTTATCCCACATTAAAACTGCTTAATGTGTAATTTTATACATTATCCTATTTTCTGAGCTTCTTCTTTACGATGTTTTTATACTTGTTATAATGTATTTTGTATGTTTTTAATATTGTTATTATAAAATCATTCAAAAATGTTATTTGGCCAGTAAAATTATGGGAATCAAACCTCTATTCATTTGAATCATCTAATTAGTTTTATATTATGTATTACCTATATACTTATTGTTTTTATTTGTTTATTTTTTACTTCGATTTTAGTAATATAAAAACTCAAATCTTTAAGAATAATTCCGAAATTTGGAGAGAGAAAAAATCCCCCCTCCCCCCATATACCTTTAATTCTTTGAAAAACACTATGTGAAAAAAAGCTAATGTGATTTACTTGCCATGCTCAAAATTTCCAAGCCACCAAAGATTGCTAAATCGAAGCTTTTTCACAGTTAAGATGACTTTGCATAATGACTTTGAAGGTATCGCACAAAACTTATGTTTTTATTTGTAAGATCAAACAACTTATTGGACTAGTTGTTGCGCCACTAGCATCTAGGAAAGGGATGGTTACAAAATCGGTTTTGTTGTTAACGAAATCTTAACGGACAAGCAAAAACTCTTACTATTTACTTTTTTACTTACTACAAAATTAACTCTACAAGTAACTTTGAATAAAATGGTAGCTATTCTAAATAAAATAAAATGGCCATTGTAACAGTTTAGCCTGTAGACTGATTATTCTTTCGTAGGCTTAATTGTCCATACCCATTACTTATGTACACAATTGTTCTTGTTTTCAATGATTCCTTCACTGGTAATTATCCAACTTTTTTGGGTGGTCTTTTCTTTTAGTGGCAAACCTTTTCATACAATAGTTTAGGTAATATCCTTTTAACTGCAAGCAGACCAACAACCCTGCCAATGAAACTAATTAGATGTCGTCTTATTTGTTTTGTATAATCTAGTATGATGATCGGAAGGTTTTGATATTTTACCCCCAAATGATAATCTCTTATTCTTAGATTGTCAATTCGTGTTCTCTTATTTTGAGGGGAGGGGGGTTAAATGGTACCTAATTCGTTCAAAACTATTTAATAGAAACTACTTTAGTTCAGACTTTTTGAATAGACTTTGTCGGTGAGAATATTTCGCTCCTAATTTTGCATTTCAAAGACCAGTCAATACGCGTTAAAACAAGAAGCATTACGTACAAAGTTAACAACGTTCAATTCACAACTGATTTTTACAGTTTTAAGATTAGAAATGTACCCTTCTCGAACCATCAAAGTCAATTGATAAAATATAGTTAATGGAGAAGTAGTATTTTTGATTCCATCTAAAAAGTAATGACCAAGTCCATATTAAAACAAGGATGACAACATCCATAAAAGCGAGGCTCTGAACTGATAGGACAAGCAAACATTAACACTCCCTAAGTGTCAGAACTGAATAAGCACAATATAAATGTATAAGTCTAAACAAAATTGTAAGTAAATTTGTTTAAAAACTGTTAACTGTTAAAACGCAGGATACTGTTATAGGACATAATTACATGTTAACGGACATAGAGTTTCGCTCCTATTGTTGTATCTTGTCCTGAATCAGTATTCCATAAATAACTTTCTGGTAATTTTTATAGAATGGCTACGCTTCCTCGTTCATAATTGTTTTAGGAATCATCATGCAAAGTTTTAAATCTATACGACAAGCCTAAATGATTAAATTCAAGACATTCAGACGGACCTAGATCGCGCGAAAAGCTTCGCTAAAAAAATAAAGTGACTTATTAAGAAGCTACGTTTTTTCAGTTGGACCGCATTCAACCCCTCTAATCCTATTTTACATTTTTTACAGTAAATTAATTTGGTTCATTATGAGCGTGAATTTAATAAAAAACGTATCTTTTCATTAATTGGAGTTCTTTGAGATATATTCTATGGTTTCAATCTTCGTTGCTTATATTGAAACCTTGACAATCTGCGAGCCCCTAACCCTACCCCTACTTTTTTTTCTTCTTGTTTATGATCCAAATGCTATTGAAAGGAAACCACCCATATTTGGTAAAACTTAATATTTCTTACTGCAAAAAATTAAAAAGCGAATAAATTTTATAGAGGCGTCAGGACCTTTTTGCTCGTATTAGAGAGTCACTGAGGTTATTACTATTTTTGATTAAAAAAATGAAATCTACATTTTCAGACATAGAAAGGTAAATGCTATAATCCTGAGAAATTTAGCTATTGTGAGAATATATTTTTGTGTCTCTATTTAACTATTAAATCTATGGTTCAGCAGCCGCAAACAAACTAGCAAAACTAATTTCATTTTATCAAATTCTGTAACTTCCACCAGCAGTGGGCGTGGCCTTCTAAATTTAAACAACCACTAAAACATATAAAAAAAATTTTTTTATCCGCAGCGGCAGGTCTACAGCAAAAAGCCGCCGAGCCTTGTAATTAAACTACTTAATCTAGTGCATTTCAAATCATTTATTTAAACTTTTAAACTAATTTAAACAAACTTGAAGCATTTTTTCTGTGAAACTTTGAACAATTCAAAACAAGAACTATTCGAAGGAGGAAAAAACTTTAGAAAATTTTCCCCTATAGAAATAAAACCTTACAAGAATGATAAATATAAAATTAGAAACTTTAATACAACGGACAGACGTAAATTATAAGTATATCATAGACGAAATACATTTTCCCAAAAGAAATCCCATTATCCATATAGCGTTTTGATAGATAATGTTAGTTAATAGATGCTCTACTACTTGTCCAAGGTAACAGCTGAGTAAATCACACATCTCCCCTAGACAGCACTGACAAAGTTGGATATATAGTAGAAACTTCGCTGCTAAAACTAAGGACCAATATCTATTTATTAAAACTTTAAATCTTACTCAAATTTCTACATAAATAATTATAAATTGCCAATTATGGATCAAAATTTTTGAAGATGTTGCATTTTTTTATCATTTTATTATTAACATTTATCATTGTTATTACTTAAAAAAATTAAGATTTTATTATAAAGAATTTATTGCTGTGAATAATAACTCGGACAATAATCTTCAAAAATAGCCCAGCAATAATTTACGAGTGTACTTAACCGTTCTTGTATTAGTAACTACTCTATTAAAAATTGTAATATTAAATAAAAACTAGGTCCCGGTGTTTTATTGATGCCCTTAGATTCCATGAATGCTTTAAGTCTCCACTTTACAAAAGCATTCAATCAATTGGGTAATTATTAGAGCTAGCTTACAAAGGCGGAACTGGATATAGTTCATATGAAATATATTTTTTATAAAGCTTGGATTCTGTCAATGCTTTAAGTGTACACTTTACAAAAGTAATCGATCAATTGATTTTATAAATAATATGTTGGCACAAATAGCCAAAAACCATCCTCAGTCTTGAATATATTCCAAAATAGAAAAGCCTTAAAAATAAATCATTCAAATTAAATCTGAATACTTTACATAGTAGGATTCTAGGGCATTTCCGATGTTATTAAATGTTTTTTTTTTCAAAAGTAATCTTTAGCTCGTGGAAACTGTTTTTATTTAATACTAAATTATTTAAGAGCTATCGCTAAAAAGTAAATTTGATTTACCCCCTTTTTTTGGCCACCCACCTGAATGCTTTTAGTACTTGATAAAAGGGGGTTTATGAGATTTTTAGATGATATCTAACAATATAGAATTGTTTTGTTTTACTTCTGTTTAGAAAAGTAGGTATATTTGTGTGTGTGTATGTGAAGGTGTATCCGTTTACCAGGTAATATCTCGGAAACAACTGATTTGTTTCCAATTTTTCTAGAAGCTGTGTAATTATTGGGGTAAATATGTGGTTCTTTTGCAAGGGACGAGATTACTCCCAGCGGAAAAAAATCATATCGAGGTCAGAGCAAAATCTTCTTTTTAGTCTGTCTGTTAGCGTAGAATGGGATATTTGATATCTTCGTAAAATTTTTTACACTTGATCTTATAGAGATACTATCCCTTTAAACCGCCATTTCAAAAAATCATGGTAAATTATACTTGCTAACTTATATCAAAATCTTAAAAATCAAATTGTTTAAAATTGCCATACGGACTTTAAGTAAACAATATTGAGTTGCTCTGCTTACTAAATCGTGTTTTACTGTTTCTGGAATCATCATGCAAAGTTTGAAAAATACTAAAAGCCTAGGAAAATGCTGACTTTAATTATCAGCGACTTTAAGAACTTCTGACGAAGCTTATTGTATAATAGCTATGCTATTAACTTATGTAAAACAAATTTATTTTAATTAATAGACATACATGTAATATTCTAATTTCTTAGTTGGAATAAAATTTAATTAAGTTTAACTCTGAGAGAAAAAGTAGAAATAAAATTTGACTAATGTGCTTCTATAATTGTTGTATTTGCATATTTATGTAATTATAAAGAATAAATTGTCTTAGGGGGATAATCAGGGAGCGAGGGGACTATACTATCAAATCAGTACCCAAAGTTTAAAGTTTGCTTATTCATTGGCTTAAAACCTTGGGTGCTTCTCTTAAATTTTAATTGGTTGGTGCTTTACTAACAGTACAAACGTTTTAACCAAAAATTAAATCTACAGAAGGTATAATTTTGGTAATCAGTGGGGATATATATTGTATATCAATCTATCTTTCAGTGTCTTATCTCTTAAAATCCTTTCGTATATTAATGATTATATTAAACCTGGATGCCATATTAAAAACATCTAGCACGACAAATTAAAGAATAAACAGGAATTAAATGTTTTAAATTAAAGTTTATATACCTTTGATGCTCTATCAAATCCATACATTTTACATAGATTTATTGAATAAAATTGTATTTTTTTACAAAGTCCTCTGATGATAGATACCCTCTAGATTGAGAATGTATGTTAAATTTAAAAATACGAGAGCAAATGACTTCTAAAATATGCCTTATAAAGGTTTAATAAATATGTACATAATATTTACATTTTAGTAAATAACATAATCTTTATATAAATAGTTATAAAAGTTAAGAAATGCAATTTGTACAAAATATGTACTGTATAAAAACGGATCCTAATTTAACCTCTCATCAATCCGCGGGTTCGTAATTAGGTCAATTATATATTTTTATTTTATCTGTCATTTTGGTTTTTGAGATTTTAAGTGACACAAGGGCATTCCGACAAAACAACAATAGCCAGTAATTATTAAAAAAAGATTGATGTGTAGATTTTTTAACAACAAAAAATTTAATTAATTTTGATAAAATTTTCACCTTGTGCTTAAATTGTAATGGGAAAAAATCAATGAAATATTTTTTCTTTGAAATTTTTGCTCATTGTTTGCCAAAATATTTTTTTGCACGGGCTCGGCTCCTATAGTGCTAGCTTTTGTTAGTGTACCTTAAATTATTTGCAACCTTTCGTCTTCCTATGCATATCACACCCAATTTGCAGCGTAGCATATTTGCTTTTTTTCTGCTAAAATTACTATGAAAGAAACTCCCCCCCTGAACTTCCTTAAGCCAAGTTATTTCAAAATCAAAAGCTGCAAAAAATTGCATGGTTGCCTAGCCCTGAACATTTTGCAGTTCCTGACAGCACTAATAATTGAATAAAATAATTCTTAGTAAATCAATTAGACAATTTCTTTCAAGGATACAAAAAATAAATAAAAAGTACAGTAATATACTAAATTTATAAATCTATTTATTTCTTGAAATCTGTATTTAAAAAATTGCATTAATCTTTTAAAAATAGTTTGGCTTAGATGAAAAAAAGCCGAATTATTATTTTTTTCCCGAAACAAACCGATATTTCGTCTAAAATGTTTTGCTATTTTTTATTATATTTTTATAAAGTTATATACGGGCAATTCAAAAAGATTAGCCTAAAATAAGTAAGTTAAAACAAAAAATATTTCATTCCTCGCTTTAAAAGCAAAGCGTTTATAACTCGCATTTAACGTCAATAACTGCAGAAATGTTTAAAACTTTGTTCTTCATAAATTATTGATGAAATAGTATAAATTTATATTTTTAATCTAAAATGTTATTTGTAGTTTAAAGCTTTTTTTGTGCTTACACACATTAAGAAAATTTATTAATCCAAATGGCAAATACCTGATGAGAACCAATCAAAAATATCCTTGAAATACAAACTCATTTCTGAGATTCTATTTGGTAAATACATGCACATCAAAAGAATCCATATAAAACATTGCAAAGCTCAGCTTTTACGGATGTTGCAATCCTTATTTTTTTTACTTTCTCGTGAATATTTGAAGAAGCACAAAGAGATATTTGTTTCATTGCCTACTACAGCTCAGTACTCAGTGTGGTCAAAGCGTATTTTTATTGATTCTTTTTACAAACATTTCAATTGAAATAAAGAAAAATGGTAAATATGAAATCTTTCATTTTATTAGGTATGGTTTATCAATATCCTTTGTAATGGGTCCCAGTGTACAATTATCCTAACAAACGCTTTAATTATACCACATTTATATTTGTATGGTAATAGTCTACATCTACTTTGGACCAAATAAGATATTGTGTAACTTTATTTTAAAAAAAAACTCTGAATGACCCTCCCTCCTTCCCAGAATAAGGGTAATCATGAAATAAAATGTGGTTAATAAATGTGTTTAATTACATTTTCTAGCTGACATCCCTTTATATTCATTCATGAAAATTTGGCCTTTTAAGAAACAAGAATGAAAGCAGCCATAGCTGTTTTATTGCTTCGCTTAAAATAAAATGCTTAAAATCAAGAACCAAGCTTTTAAATTCTGATAAAAGGCAACCTTTGTCTGAAAGTTTCAAATTCCAAACTGTTGCGTCTGTACATTGGCCAATGCATTCCAAATAGACGCCAATTAACGGCATGTGCCTTAGATAGTAACAATAATTATGACACAGGTTGTACAGCAAACAACAGGTTCGTTGACAAAAAAGTGTAACATTCTGAATTATTTATATAGAAGCTAAACTTCCTAGTAAGAGACAATGCAAAACACTAAAAAGTAAATTTCTTGACATAAATACTCGACAAATATCTTATATAGTTAATGGATCAATCATTCCTCCCCCCCCCTTGGGTTTCAAAATAAAATATATGTATATGGTAATTATTTCAAAGTATGCTAGGGTGTTTTTTTTT
>LS057427.1:0-10957 GCA_900241095.1 Acartia tonsa
CCCCCCTGGGGCGCGGGGGCGGGGGGGGTTTACCCCCTTTTGGGGGGGGGGGGGTTTTTTTTTCTTTTGGTGGGGGGGGGGCCCCCCCCACCCCCCCCCCCCAAAAAAAAAAAAAAAAAAATTTCACCCCCATTTTTTAAAAAGAATTTGCTTAAGATTTCTCTGTTCCTTTTACGAATTTCGCCTTAATTTTTTTAAATCATAGGGCAAAGCCCCTAGAGGCTCGGGGCGACGTCGCTAGTATATAGATAAAGGAGAAGAGAGATATAGAAAGAGAGAGAAATAGGGGTTATATAGTATATACAGATTTAATTTTCTTTGTCCTCTCCCTCCCAGAATTTGAAGAATATAAAAAGATTAAAGTAGGAAAGAAGGGGATGTTTGTTTATTTCACGTATACACTAAAATAATGTATTAGCATATTCATATTCTATGGGCACTTCAATAGCATATGATATATCCTGAAAGCGGTATACAATTTTTCTGTTTAAAGAAGTCAATCAGTGAAGCAGCAAATAGTGCATAATAAAAATTACGTAATACAATACAAATAAACCAATAATAGGCCATTATATATTTTACCAATGGTCACTTACAATGTATACTGGCATATCATTTTTATTAGACACTATTTGCTGCTTCTGAGTCGGTCAGTAGTAAGTGAGTCAGTCAGTGATGGAAGCTGATACAAAATTGTAACCAACCTGAAATCACATTGATCACATGGATGTTTCAGCTTGTCATGAACAGACTAAGTCAAAACATACATTTAGTTCTTTTTTATCTACTAGCGGTTGCGCCCCTAACATCAAGGCCAGTAAAACGGCTTAAAACCATCCAAATTGATAAATTTACTGAGCAGCTATCTATATTTACTATATTTAATATGTATGTTTTCCTGAATATGAACTTTAATGTAGCTGGCGCTGGTTGCTTTATAATCACAGTGAGGACAGGGATATCGAACACCCAGGTGTTTACTTCGGGTATGAAGCCTTAAATATAATATTATTACTTTAATTATATACCATACACTCCCTTTCCTCCACCCACTCCCCTCCTACAGTAAAAACATATCCAAGTAATTATAAATCGATTTTTAAATTGTTTTCTGAAAGCTATCTCTTCCAGTATTTTAAAATATTTATTAACAAAATGTAATGGTATAAAGTATAAACCAGAGTCGTGCAGAAGGGGGTTGTTGGAGCGTGGCAAAACCCTCTGCACGCCACCGATTTAAACACAAAGTAAACATTTTTATAAAAAAAACTGTCAAGTTATGCTTACTTCAATGACTGCTTAGAATTTGTGACATAGTCACAATCAGTACAAGTGAACTGGTTTCCACTGTGTTTACTATCCATGTGTTTGTTCAGAGATCCTTTGGAGGCAGCTTTGAAATCACACTCCTTGCAATCGTGACGAGTCTAAACAAAATTACTTGGAATTGAAAAAACACTAGCTTTTAGTCGATGTTTAGGGGCTATGTATTCAACGGAAGAGGATGGGGTAGAAAAATAGCCTAAATCCTTTCAGGGACAGCTCCATCCTTAAAATGGAGACCTCAGCCAGTTTAGTGGTTAAAGTGATCTTAATTGACAGACAAATAAACCTTACTACATTATACATATAATAGAATATTTTAGCAAAAGGAAAGGGATTAAATCAAACATAAAACTAATTGCTTTCAGTGTTTTTTTGGAGAGGAAATTTTGTCCTTCTATTCTATGGTTTAGTCAGTAATGAGAGAATTTGTAAACCGTTGCTAATAAATAAATCTTACCTGACTATGAGTTTGTATGATATGATTTTGAAGATTTTTTCTAATGTTAGTTGTGTATGTACAAAGATCACAGTCAAAGGGTCCAATAACGTTCTCTTTCTCTTTGGCATTTCCTTGTTCCTGTGAATACAAAAGTCATTATTTATTTTCAAGAAGTAAAATCTGTAAATATATTATTTTTTTCAATTACTCCTCTAATAAAAATACATTCAGAAATTTTACTTACGCCTTAGGATAAAAAAAAGTATACCTAGTGGATATTGAAATCGCCTTTTGATATAAAATAAAATAACTGTCATTTCATGTAATTATATAACAACACAAGTAATCTACTGGATATTTATTTTTACTTTGATATAAAAGAAGATATTATTATCTTGGACTTTGGAAATTCAATATTAACCATTAATAAATCCTATTACGTTTTTATAAGTTTCAGAGAAAACACAGTTTGGCTAATGCTCTTAAATTGTAGTTCCTTTAAAAAACTTTACCTCATCCTGATGAGTAGCTACGTCCAGTTCAAGACCTTCGTCCTGGTGAGTGGCAACATCAAGCTCCAGGTCTCCTTCTAGATCAGGGGACAGGTTGGGTGTGTTCCTATAGTCGCGTCGTGATTGTAAAATCAACTTAATTGAACCAATATGAATTTTGACATGGTTTTAACTTTAAGGAGGGTTTTAACAATGCTATCATCTCGTAAAAAGTGAGCAATTGGCACTTAGGATTTATCCTATACAAAAACAAAAATGACAAAGAAATTTAGTTGACAACCCTGCCTTTGAAGTTGGTTTTGATGACTATGATCTTCAGAGCCTAACAAATGATGACTAGTTCCACTCATTAATCCACTTCCAGACCCTTGAATAAACAAATTTTATTAGCCAAACTGAATTACTTTTTTCTACTCTTCATACCTTCATCCGGTTTCTACTGAAGAAAATACTTTACCTACCATTTTTCGGAAATTTCAAGTTGAATAAAATTGCTTAATCTTATTTGTTGCATCTTATTAAAAAATATAAATTTTGTCACTTTCACCTGTATGAGTATGAATGCCTAGACCAAGTGCAAGTGGATGATGGTGTTGAAGTTCTTGGTGCAGCTGTTGGTGTAGATGGTGCTAATAATATATGAGTTTATAGTCCCAACAATGATATACCTAATAAATATAGAAGCGAAAAAAAGATAATACCTACTTATTTAACAAAATAGTTTGGACCTAAATAATAAATTTAAAATGTAGTATAAAATGAATAATAAGGTGTTGGTATATTTCTTCTGTGAATATTTGTAACATCATTCATTTAATATGGAGAGATGAACGAATCAAAAAGTTTAGATTTAATACTTGTTACTACTTTTTAAACTTTAAGTTGGAAAGCACTTAATATTATTCAAGAATTTTCTCCTTAACTAAATTAAATAAACATATTTATTTTCTACTTAAAATCTCTTCAAATATCCCTTTAGATGATTGCTATTAATTTACCATTTGTTGATGAGAGGTAGATGAAGAGGAGTGATGCATCACATGGACAACTTTCTCATGGTAAACAAGATTATTGTAAGAGTTGGTTACAAAGTCACACTAACAATCATGGATCGAATATCTATAATGTTAAAAAGGTATAGGTAGATCAGTAAAAATAAAGTAACCACTTAAAATATTTTTAAAAACTGTCTAGGTACCTATTGAAAAAAGGGTATTATCCTCTTTGAATTTTTTTTTTAAATTGAAAAAAATGAAAAAAAAAATTTCTAAGAGGATAACGCCGAAAATAGTAACAGATAATAAAAGTAAATTAAAATGATTTAAGCCATGCAATAAATAAAATGGAAGTTAGTTTTCAATAACGAAGCTACTTATAATTAGAAATGTCCGCTTTTTTGAAACATTTTTGATGAAACGTTACTATATCTATTAATCTAAGAAAGATAGCTGATTTTTTTTGGTGAAGATGTCCTACAGAAATGAGCATCAAGTATACAATTTTTACTTTTAGTTGGTCTTTCAGTCATGCAACAAGAGACATCTATACAATGCTTTATTGGTTTTCTATTCATTATCACCTTATTTTCTTTCTTTTCTCCCTCTCATTATATAACTTATTGAATCTCCTCTATAATCTACTTTTTCTGTTATTCATCATGACATTGAATTCCTTGCTACTTATAGATGTTGTCTTTCTTGTTAACCTATATTTGGACTATTAAAATATATTTTGAATAAAAAACATTTGAAAATGATTCCTGGTGGCAGTAAACTCTGGTCAGTCCATGGATATCAAAATAATGCTTCTGTAGATCAGCTTTAGTATGAAGGTCCAGACCACACTTAGCACAACAATGCTGTGAGGGTTGTTGCTGCTGTGGTAAGACTGGTGCCGAGCCAACAGCTGTCTGGCTGTGATGCAACTGAAAAAAAAAGGAATTTGTTGCAATAATGTTATTAGATTTTTTTCTTATAGAAATCATATTGAGAAAATTATTCATTTTATTTTTTCTTTAGATAAAATGTTATAAAAAAGATAGATGACTAAATAACACAAAGATTCAAAAGCATCTTTCCGTACAATTCTTAAGTGCAAATTATTTTCTCAATTACAGGTGAATTTTGGAACAAGAAAGATATGCATATCATTTTAATAAGAGTCATTGTCCCATCACACTTTAAGAAATATATCATTCCAAAAAAACCTGATGGTGACCGACTAGAAGATCTGAACCAGAATCCATGCTGTGGCTGACAACTCCACTGGTCTGGTGAATATTGGGAAAAGGATAGAACCCTGGACTTCTGGCCGGGGGCGGAGGCATACTTGGTGTGGGTACTGGGGGCATACCGGGGGTTGGTGGTGGAGGCATTGTTGGAGGTGGTGGCATACCAGCATGCAAGGAGGGTATTTGACTTGAATAATGGCACCTGTAATTTAAGAGTATAGATAATCTACAAGGAACCAAATTACTAATTTAGACATTAACTTCTCAAAGTTGTAATCATTTCGGAGAAGAAAACTTACCCAAAATTATCCCTATGAACAGTAAGAGCTGCATTGTGTGTAAGTTGAGGTTGCAGGTTTGAGTACCCGGCATATTTGTCCTGCACACAGCGGAAGTACTGATCATGACTGGAGAGTGGATGGAAGTCTAGCTTGACTTGCTCTTCGGCATAAACCTGGAAAATGAATTTTTTATGGTTTATTTGAATATCAGTATCAAAAATATTTACTATTTTTCCTTAATGAAAACCTCTTCCATTAATAAAGCAAGATTAGTTTCAATTAAAACTGACGCATTTATGAAATGAAAAAAAATATAACTGTCCTTTGGTAAACAATAACGCCAAAGAGAACGTCTCTAACATATTTCCCTGATCAATTTCTAAATTTGGGCTTTTACTGGGAATTATTTTCTAATACTTCAATAATCTGTATAAAAAAAAGATTGAAAATCTGAAAACATGTACCAAATAAAATTGGGACAGACAGCCACACTTAAAATGTACCTACTAGCCTTTTAATGTAGAGGATTTTATGAGATATGCCAATGGTACTATATAGATGTTATATTGATATAGTTACTAATGTTATAATTATGAATATTTTTCAAAAACTTAACGAAAAAGATAATGCGGTTATAAATTTTAGGTAAGTATGCAGTGTAATTTACAGAACAATTTACATTCCCTCCCCGCTTTTAACATAATTTACCTGTGAAAAATCATAAAGATTCTCATATCCTTGTCGATCTTCCATGGTTAGTTAAGGTATAATTAAGAAAAAAATAAAAAATGTAAGTTCATTCTCTATTTGCAAAGTTGTTTCTTTTTGTAGATATTTTTGTTTGTTTACATATTGACAGTAAGCCGCGGCATTCTCGCTTTAAATGTCGTCTTAGATTTTAAAGCCCTATTGGAATAAGGATTTTTAGATTTGGTTCTCAGAACTTTATTTACAATTGCACAAACCCTAGACTATTGGCATAAAACGTAGCACATACACATAAAACTTTTTTTGTTAGTAGAGGTGGAGGCTTCAAAATTTGATAATGATAAGTAGCGAAGCACAAAACAATTTAAAGGATGCAAAGAAACAAACACAAAACAAAACAAATTTAGAGTATGATAAATCAAAGAAATCGACTGAAATAATTTTAGAACTAGCAAAAATAATTTTTGAATTTCTTCAAAGCTTTGTGATGTTTTTGGGACAAACTGTTAAAATTCTACTATTAGACCAAAATTTACAAATATTATGGTCTTGTTCATTTTTCAAGGCAACTTATATCAAATTCTGGTCTGATTGGGATGATGAGGGTTGGATATTTGTTTGAGGATGGGAGGGGAGAGAGAGAGAGGAACAGTAAGGCCAAATCAGGCAGGTAAAATAGGGACTATTCTATTTGGACAATTTTTTTTTCAAAAAATTCTAAGTATTAAAATTGCTTTATTTATGTTTAAGCGCATATTTGTAAAGTTTATTTTATTTCCTAATATTTTTTTATTTTTAGCTAGCGCTAATATGGCTTTACAATGCTCTTTGTATTTAGGATATATTTCAACAACAACTACCTGTCTATATGGAACCAATGCATAGTGGCACACACGGACACACACACACACACTTGTTCATACAGCTCAGTTCATGCCCTCTCCCCTCACTTCATTCCAAATTGGAAACCATACAAGGCTGAAACATGAATTTTATCAAATATTTTAATAAGCTTACTTTACAATTAAAAAAAGAAACATAAACGTAAACTAATTGTTTCATTTAAATCAGATGGTATAGATTATAATTGTGCATTTTTGCAAATGAAATATTTTTGTGAAAAGAAAAAATCTCGTATTAGAGAAACTTGAGATAGATATAGGAGCCTACCATTGGCTGGTGTGTACGATAAAAGTGAAAGAATTCGCGGATTTCTCATCCTTCCTCCAAAGGTGGCTGCCAAATTACAACTTTTCTGCCAATTTAAGGACATTGCTTCTGTAATAACAACATAAGTAAAGTGATTTAATGTTTAGTTTAAACATTTCATTACAAAGATTCTAAGCAGATTTATAATTTATGTCGTTTTTGGTTAAAATTAACTTATTTTTTTTAGTTTATTGAGATTTTAGAACCATTTGGCAACTCTGGTTTCTCCTCTCTAATTGGAACTTTCAATTTTGGTAAAGGAGAATAAGAAAGAGGGGAGAGAGAAAGAAATAGAATGAGGAAAAAGTAGATAGACAGACACAGATCTTAAATTTTATTTAAATATATCCTTACCTATCTTTTTAAGTGATAAATTTTAGTGTAAATTTGTGATATTTATAGTTTATATTATTGTTTATTTATAGTTGTGTAAAAATAGCTGTATTTTGGCTTTTATGTGTTATTGTTTTTTGAGTTTAAGGAACCATGAAGACAAGTGAGGCGAATAGAAAGAGAAATCTTGTTTAAAAACATTTAGTTTCTTCTTTGAATCATGTTATATAGTTACATTTTGATGCAAATAAAGAGATATTTATGATTATTAAATGTTTAATAATTAATTAAAATGGATGTATTTTAGATCTAAAATGTAGAAGGAATGTACAACCAAACCCGTACGTACGAACTTCTACGTACGAGATGTGTTTATCTACTACAACAATTTAACTTGAAAACATAATTAAACAAAAGTGATTATTTATATATGAAAAGAAGTACATTATATTTAATAACAACGAAGTGATACTTTATATCTGTGACTATTTATCTCTAAATTTACTGCCGTTATAAAAATACCAAGAAAAAAATCAAAGCATTTTGACATCAGTGAATATTTTTTTTTGCATTTATGTTCAGTATCTCAGGAAAGGTTATTCTGCTTTAAACTTTAATAGTTGTTACATAAATAAGTTTTTATTATCTTACTTAACAGAAGAGGGAATAGACAATATACGAAATGATTCTAAAATAGCATTTAGGGGGCAGATAAAAAGATTAATTTTTCTTACTACGAAGCGTTTCCTCCCAAAATCACGAAATTACCAAATATATTTTCGAATTATTTCAGTTGTTAGTTGAAGCTGATTAGGTATTAAAGCCATGCATCAAAAAGAATAGTTTCACTAATGGGGGTATCTTTTTACATGATTATAAACCAAGCACATAGGCGATATTAACTATAAAGTACCATTTGCTTACTGTACTTTAAATTTTTAATAGATATCAAGTTATTTTGCCTTAATTTTCCACCCTATTTAAACTAAAATTTGTAATTTTAGTTTGTTACATCTAAATATTTGAGGTTTTTTTTTATTCTAAAAACTGAAAAGGAAATGTTAGGAACAGAGAGGAAACGTGTTGGAAACCATAAAACAACTCCATTTCTAAAACCATTTCTTTTTGTTCTATTAGGTAATCTAAAATTCCTAATGTTCAATGAAACTCGGCTTTAAAATCCATAATTGCACAGACTTTGAATCGTCCTTTACGGATTTAGATGTTGGATTTTGATTGCCATCTATCATATTTTCTATGAAATAATGATTGTAATTTAATAGAATAACTTTATTAAACAGTAAACCATGGACCATAAGATGAAGGAAAAAATCCCACACAGATTGAGTCCACATTTTGTGTCCTCAGGTTTGAGTTTTTTCATTAATTCTTTTGTTTAGTTAACATGCCACTAGATATCTCCAAGCACACACGAAAGTCGTTCGACCCAGGGAGGAAGGGGAGATTGAGTTTTTAATTACACGTGTGCCAAAGTTTTATGATAACGTTTTCTTATTTATTTGATCTACAATTTCAGGGACTCATTAAGTTGGGTGTCCAAACGTTTCAACCACTAACTAATTTCAAACTTTGTGTATCATCATTGGTGATATACATCAATTTATCTCATTGTCTTATCCCTTTAAATCCCCGAGTTCGACCCACATCCTTAAGACTTTGTATTAAATAAAAAAAAATTGGTTGATTGATAGCTTAGCCATAGTTTCATAGTGTTTTGTCCTAAGTTGTCAAAGAGTAGGTTTGACACTTTTTTATAGCCAGTAGGGTCAGCTCAACGTCCATGATTGAGCATATTATTACTTGTCCCGCTATATCATGAGAGCTACTCATTATTACCTCAACGTCGCCGAGTATGACAGGTGTTCCAAGTCGACGTAATGAATGAAAAAACAGAAGCTTTGGATAAGTGCTGTACTTAAAGAAAAACTATCTTTGCATAAAAAAAATCGTTCTTTTCAACCATTCGTATTAGTTTTACGTAGGTTCTATTTAAATTACTTTTAAAAAAATAATTGATTGTTTCGCTTCTATGAATGCTTATTATTCTATTGATTTAAATTAAGGTCAATGAAAAAAAAAACGAGGGTGATAATATCTGTTTTTATCATATTATATCTATTATCTAAAGAAAATACGGGTATAGCCCCTTTCGTGGCAACGCACCTTAACGGGCGATTCTTCGTATTTTTTACAGTAGCTTTTTTCCTATTTCTAGCACCTTTGGGGGGCTTTAACCCTGCGGGGCCAATTGCCTAACCCAATATAACCTAACCTAAAATAACCTCTAAAAAGCCATTTTAAAAATACGACGAATCGCCCCTTAAGTGGCGTTGCAACGAAAGAGATTATTTCCGAAAATACCACAAAAATACTAAAAAGTTTTAATATAAGTGCATAAAAGCAAGTTTAATTTTAAAAGTACGATCAGGGGAATCAATACAAATATAATTAACCCTTATTACAGAGCAGCTACGTCTCCAAAAATGCGGGACGAATTTAAATGTGAAGGATGCTATTTTTTCCCCACTTACTAGATTTTACTTGATTGTAAATACCAATGATTCTGTGGACCGTAACAACGAACTTTAGCGACATTACATTGCATTATAAGTGGTCCGGAAATTTAATAGGTCTCATAAATTCATTCATGCTCTGCTCAGACTATAAAAGTTAATCATATGTTGGTTAGCATTGGAAACTTTTTGTCTATATTGAAATTAATTACCTAGATATTTTATGATTCAACAAAATTTATGTTTAATAGTGTTTTTCACAAATAAAATGGAAAGCCAACCACCCCCTCCATCATTTTTGATGATAGAAAAATCATGCTTCCAGCCCCTTCAACTAGCCCTAATTGTGATGCTATCCCTATGAACTAGTCTATCTCTTATTTACGTAAAGCTTTATTTTGTTTCATTGGCGATATGAGGAAAACTTCCCCTGTATAATTATATCTATAAAGAAAAAAAATGAAAAATGTGACCAATCATAGAAGTACGTGCTGTCGTAAAAATATACTTAGATTTTAGATACCAAGCAAACATTTTCTATAATTGATCCTAGGTATCTTGATAAAGTAGCAATGACAGTTTTTTTTAGCATTAACGTCTTTACTTACCATACCTTAACCTTTACACATTTATTGAATTGTGAATATATCTACATTTATTGCTAATGTTTAACATTCTTATTTAAAACGAAAAATGCTTCAAAACTCTGTTTATACTGACATGAGATTCCACTTATTAACTAACAATTTTTTTCCTCCTTCATCTATCTTTAAATAATAGGTATTTTGCTGTGAAAGGAAAAATATATTGACTGATATTAGTTTTCGTGTATGCTATTAGGTATGCCTCTAGAATTATGAGCTGCTTTATTCGTAGAGTTATGGAAGGGCTGAAAAATAGCTTTAACTATCCCCCCAAAGACTAGTATCTAAAAATAAGATAGCCCAAAACCAACAGCCTGGGGACCTAAGTATGCTTCCCCAAAAGGGAAATCTCAATGATTTTAATAGTGATCGAAATCTCAAGCTATAGACAATGACATAAAAAAAGCCTAAAGTTTTGTTACTTTGTAGATGAAGGTCCCGAGACGGGAGAGGACAGTGAGGATGATCTAGTCACCAGTTATCTACCCAATGATTCAAGGTATGGACTCATACACCAGAGGTAAGCTTTAAGGAAAAAACCATGTTATAAAAAAAAATATTTAAATTATAACTTTGATGTTATTTATGCAATAAATAGGGATAATCTATCTACATATCTTAGATTATCTAAAAATATAATATTAATATCTAACTACTTAATAATAAGAGACACTTTCTTTAAAGGATTTTTAGCTTTCAAGTGTTTTTCTGTCATCTGAATACTTAATTCTGGCGATAGTT
>LS057428.1:0-10956 GCA_900241095.1 Acartia tonsa
TCTTAGAGATTTTTTTTTTGGGGGGGGCATTTCCCCCCCCAAAAATGGTGGGGGGGGGGTAAATACCCCCGCCTAAAGGGTGGGGGGGGCCTCCGGCACCCCCAGGGTAGGGGTAAATTTTAAATGGGGGGGGTAATCGCCCCATTACCCCCCCCCCCCTTGGACGTCTATGCATTTGGGACATACTGACTTTTTTTATCTATGTATGTAGAGTTGCTTCGCTACATGTGTAAAATTTTAGTTCTATAATGAAACAAGTTGTTATTAAATGTTTTGTAACTTTCCAAATCGGAGGCGGTGTATTGTAAAAGAGACAAAAACAGAGTCGGTATTTTTAGCAGCGCAGCTTCTTCATAACTTCAATGAATACAAAGTCGTAAGTGTGAAATATCATTGAGGGAGGGAGGGAACATCGGGCTGTTTTTTTATACTAGTCTCCAAAGTATTATATTAATGTTTTTTTCACATTTGCACAAGAACTTTGGGGACGTTTATTTAGTTTTGATTGGTTGGTTCATTAGGTTTAGTGTCCAAACGTTTCAACAAATACACATACGTTAATTTTAGGTATCATCATTGGGGATCTACGTTAATTTATCGTCCATTATCTTATCCCTTTAGATCCCTGACTAGCTAAAAATTAGGGAAAGGATTAGGTTCCGAAGTGTTCAATCTAAATCGTTTATATAACAAATTAGAGCACCTAAGCTATTTCTTAGTATGAAATAAAAAGCTTAATTAATAAAAAACACAAAAAGTAAAATTTTTAAAAGCTATGTCCTTCAATGACGTAATCGTTCTTGTTATAACCCAAGACGCTAGGTAGGACCAAAACATGAAATAATTTGTTTTCTCTTTTTCGCATTTCTATTTTGTATACAAATAATTTAAATCAGGTCACTTCATGTAATAAATATAGTAATTCTAGATCCCTAATCAATATATCAGACCAATAAGACCACAGTGTAGGAACAGTCCGGACAAAGAACGTGTACACATTTTGGTACAAAAGGGCAGATATTTGTAGGAAATTTTATCGTCCAAAAGTTTTTTTTTATTATTGGAATGAACAATCATATGTGACTAAATATGAACAAAAAATTTCGTCTGGTATAAATACCTTTTAAGTTTGACGGATTTTTGTATCCTATAGCCCATCTAGGGTAATAAAACTATTTTTTAGGTATTCATCTATTTTCTTTTTATATTCACCTGTTATTTGACACTTTTAACAAGAACAAATACGTCCATATATAAATAACAAAGAACTTGGATGTATGTGTATTCTGAATACTTCTGTTTATGCCTAATAAGATTTTGTGAACGGCAGGACCGAATTGTTAAAACTTTTCAGGGAAGCTATGTATTGGTTCTAGATTCTTATCTTGTTATAGACTTATCTATTAGTCTATTAGGTAAGAAATTTCTGTAGGTTGGGGAGGGGGGGGGAGGTTATAGCCCTCTCCATGATTTTGAAAAAAATTAGCAAAGATGATGGTCTTTAATATTTAAAAAAATCCTTGTTTTAAAACCTCTTTCTGTCCTACCATAAAAAAGTATTTCAATCCTTTTCAAAATAAAATTACTAGGTAACACAAAAAGTCAAAATTGAAAGGTATAAAAACACCATTTTCAGTTTCATGTTTCTCTTTTACACCTTATATCATGAGTCTCAATATATTTGATTTTCATTTTTGTTTTAGTGCTTTTCACAGTGGATTAGATTAGGGAAAACTGTACAAAATTTAGACAAGGATTTTTGTCTTCAAAAGCAAAAAATATTTTACATTTAAACAATTAATATTATGCAAAAATTAGATCTATAGGTGTTTAAAACTTTGTTTGCATTTGTCTTGTTATTTTAGAATGATATTAATACTATAAACAAAAAGACAAATACACACACATCCTATTATATGAAGTAGTAAGCTTTTTGTGTGAAGCTTAGAACTTTGAAACTACTGACCGATTATTTCTTAGTTTTAGGAAAGCTTCATGTAGGTACTGTGATGGTTTTATGCTATTTTGTTTTTAGATTTTGGGGTGGTTTTAAGCTATTTTACAAGCCCCTTTTGGCTTCTTTGAATATAGTTACCCTAGATGTTAGGGACTTAGCCGCTAGTAAGTATAAAAAGAAGTTTAAAGAATGGACGGAATTATCAACATGAAAATTTCGACAGAGGATTATTTTTTTATTATTGACCTTTTTCAATGGATATATTATTAATTGGATCTTACGCCAGATTAACATGTTCTCTAATAAAGTGAAACTTGCAGCAGGCTAAATTAACGCTACTTTTTTACCCCATTCCTCTATCTTTGACTGGATGATCGAACTGACTAATAACGAATATCATGTTAGCAACCTGCATTTAAGAAACTGTCATAATATCCACGTATATTCTACATCCATAACCTTTTCATATATTTGTACATTAGCAATAAAAATTGTATTATTTATAGTAATCCAATCTTTTTATTTTTCAAACTTTTTTGGTCAATTGTAAATTTTACAGAGTGAGTTTAAACGACTTTGAAGGATGTATTACATATGGTTTTCAACAACAAATCAATACTAGCAAAACATATTTAAACTTTTATATAAAGTGTTCAAAGTCAGGGATCTAAAGGGATAAGACAATGGCTGATAAATTTATGTACATCACCAATAATTACAAAATAACCCCTTTCTAAAGATTATAATTAGTTGTTGAAACGTTTGGACACTCAACTGAATGAATCAACCAATCAAATTCAATAAAAGTCCCCAAGGTTTTAAAGCCAGCAACAAAAAAAGTTATTAGAAGGCTTCGGGTACTAGTGTAATAAACGGCCCAATTTCCTCTTCCTTCCAGGTTCAAAATTATATTTGTTACTTTTTTCACAAATTTTGCTTTTAATATATAGCTATGAAAAGCCCACACCACCCCCAAATGTTGTTTTAAAGCAGGCTTGACTCTAGTTGAAGTAATTACAGACTCCTCACATCTACCCATCTCACTCAGTAGGGTAAATATACTATGATGGAATGTATGGAGAGAAAAAATATATTTTCTGAATCAATAATCATGTTTTGTAAATGATTTACTTTAGTTCCCTTTTCTATAAGAAGCACAGCCAATGAAAAAAAGAAAAAAAACTTATTGCAAGGTAGAGCCTTACCTTGTAATGACAAGTCTAAGTGTTTGTCTGTCTGTGTCTGTTTGTCTGTCTGTTTGTACCGAAAGATCTTGCTGAAACGAAATAGCTCTTTTTTTTCATAGATGCATTTTTAATGTCCCTGAAAAGGTGTTCCAGTATGGCTTCGAATCCGATCAATATTCACTGGATTCGAACTTGTTTTCAGCATTACTGAAAAATCACGTTTCAACAAATATTAAAATAAAAATCCTAAAATTAAGAAAAAAGTTTAACAAGAATAGCAACACTAATATTAATAACTTTGTAAGAAGAACCTAGTAATAGTGTCTAACTTTTTATCTTTGTGACGTAACAAAAATCCATCTTTTTTTAGGGGTTTCCTTTCCCACCTCCCCTCTCATCCTTCGATTTTTGTTACGTCACAAAGATAAAAAGTTAGACACTATTACTAGGTTCTTGTAAGAATTTTCAAGCATTTAAATATAATGCGCTGTAATTATTCTGCTCCGCATTTAACAATGCCACATTATTTACCTCACTTTCCCTAGCGCGGTGATTTTGAGCTAAGATAATATTTTAAAAGACGTCAACGGTCAAAGTAAATAAATGTTTGGAAAGCTGTGAGAAAAATTATCTTTTTTGGAAGCGTAGCGTTCTTTTCAATAGACCACCGTCGTTAATGTGTTTTGATACCACAGAAAAGAGTCATTTATCAATATTAAAAACTGCACTATATGGCTTAAAAAACTGGTATTAATTTAATGATTTTTATTTCCATAATTTAGGAAAACTATAATACGATGCTATACATTATTTTTCATTATGGCTGTGAACTAGTTTTGTTAGACCCTAGTGGCCGAAGGCACGGGCTCACAAAAATGGTATTAATTTTATGATTTTTATTTCAATATTTTTGAAAAATTGTCTGTAATACGATGCTATGCATTATTTTTCAGTATGGTTGAGAACCGGTTCTAATCCAGCTGATATTAATCGGTTTTGAAGCCATACTGAAAAACATAATTCAATATTAGAATAGAATTTCGTCGTAAGCGTAGCAACTTTTTAGCTTTTCATGGATGTAGATCTTGAATACCTTGACTTGTGATTTATAAATTGTATTTTTGTTTTCAACTATGCTTTTATGGATGTTTTTCATCCCTGTTTTTACTAAATATACACCTAAAAACTTTCCTTCCCCTTTCTTAGAAAATTACAGCTCCTATGATTGTTTTTTAATATATTTTACTTTTAACACAAAATGTTTTGACTTTTTAAAAAAAAATCTGAACTCAACCTGGGAAAATAATTATATTTTCCTCATAAAAGCGAAGCCTATCTTCAATTTGGGTGTTTTTCTCCCTGCAAAGGTAATTCTTTTTATATTTAAAGATTCGTAATTTAAAAATGCAATCAATGACTACTGAGCTGGATCTTTAAATCATTTTAGTGGTGAGCCGAATTTCAGCCAATCACATCGCGGCATTTCTTAAAATGCTGTGCTCTCATTGGTGGATAGTTGGCTCACCCCGCTCTGGCTCACCACTAAAATGATTTAAAGATCCAGCCCTGTAGTGATTGAGTTCTTCATTTTAAAAGCTTCACTTGGGTCCTGGGATGGTTTTTGGCTATTTCATTTTAGATTCAAGTATTGGTATGGTTTTAGGCTATTTTTCTGCCCATCCTTTCACTTTTAAGATAAAATAAATGAAAATGATATAATAAAACTAATTAAAGAGAAGCTTGCTACTGAAATTCTCTACAAAATAAACAAGCTTTATCCTATTGAATATTTATATTTTGTTAGTTAATTGTCTAATTCGTAAAATAATGTAATATTTGCAGCACTTTTCTTTCAGGCCCATGATCCTTGTTTTTCCCATCTATTTTATTTTTGAATGTGCTTGTAGCGTGGCTACTCTAGATGTAAGTTCTTTCATATGTATGTTTGCGTTTGTTTAAAGTGTCTTGTAGAACAATAATTGTAGCTCTAACTTTATTTGTGGAACACTGAACGCCCCCTTTGAGCTTTCCTTAAAAAATACGTTATTTTTTTATCATTTCTCATATATGTATGTATATTGTTGCTGTGCTATTTAAGATATATTTATCCTTGTTTCTTAAGAATTGTCTACTGGTCACTCAATTGTTTTTTTCTTCAACTGCCATCCTGTAATTACAGCAAACTTTAGCCTGACATATTTATGGCTTAATAAATTATTATTTCTAATGGTCCTACTTTTTATTATTTGCTAAATGGACATTGCTATTTTTTATGAGCTCAATTAGCATTGTAGACGTTAATTTATTAAAACTATTTTTTGAATTAAGTACAAGTGATTTCGACCTTTTTATTTTGATTTTTTTTTAGGAGGGAGGGATTTATACTTTCCTCTAGGACTATTTACTTAGTATGGTGATGGGGTTAACCCAACCTCCCACAAATATTTTTTTTAAATTTGTCAAAAACTAATATGTAGGTTACCTCAAAATGATAACCCATTAATTCACCAGCAGTGTTTATATTACAAAGTTATAGCCATCTACAAAAAAATGCAGATATCTTATGGAAATAGAAAATGGACGATAGAATTATGATGATTTATACAAGGATGACAGCATCCATAAGTAGCGAAGCTCAAAATTTAAGGATCGTATAGACAGCTGTCCGCGGATATTAAAAAACATAATAGGTATCATTTTCATTTAATTTTTCGCGGAAAGATGTTTTTAACATGATTCTATACATGATTGTTCATTATGGCTGATTTCCGATTTCGAAGCCATACTGGAAAAGCTAGACAAGTTAGAAACTAGGGGTGAAGCTGTTATTTTATCAAAAGGTGTTAGATAGAAAATAACTCAAAGAAAATATGTAAATATTTTCTACTGTTAAATTTTTTAAAAATTCAAATTGCAACCAAAAATATCCAACCGCTAAAATTGTTTTTCACTCCCACCAAAAAAAAACCTACATTCCCCAACTGCCCATAACCTGTAATTTAAAATTATATGGCTAAAAACAAGGATGAAAACGTCCATTTTATAAGATTGTAGAAATATTAGACATATCATTTACAAATATTTGATAATTAATCTTTAGCTGTTATCGATATCAACCTAAGACCTTGGGCCTAATAGCATTATTAATACAGCGTACCGTGGTAGGGATAGGTTTCTAGAAGTAAAGCATAATAGTCAAATAGTCAATCATGAAAATTTCATATAAAACTATAATAGAAGGGAAGGTTTATAATCTGAATAAAAGAATAACTAATTCAAAAGCAAGAGTTTTCCTTTCTTATATTTTTTACAAGTTACTTTTTTTAGTGTCGTGCACAGAAATTTATCCGGAATGTGTAAAGGGGGGAGGGTGGTAGGTCTACCCAATTTCTTATTCTAAGGGTGTGTCGACCCTCCTAACACTCCCCTACCGCATGCTTTTGTGTTCATAATATCAAAATTGGCTTACACTTAAATGACTCATTGATTGAAAGACATATTTTTTTTTATATACAGACTGAAGCTCTTTTTAGTGCCTTTAAAAATGGGGATAAATTAAAAAACTTTTGGCAGATGTATCCCAAATGACGTCATATTAGAATAAAGCCCAATTCTAAAATGACGTCATTAGGAATGTTTCTGCCAAAAGTTTTTTAATTTATCCCCCTTTTTTCAGGCACTAAAACGAGCTTCATCGAAACTCTATGCTTTATAGAACATCTGTTGCGTGTTAAAAAACTGTACAGGTGAAAATTAGAAGCCTCTGCCATGATGTGTATAACTAGGAATTTGGAATTTGCAAAATTTTATTTTTGGCGTCCCTTATTAGTAGCGTAGTTAATCTTGAGATATTGGTGTTGTCCGTACGTTTAACTGACGGTCAGTCAGGTAAATATCGTAGAGAAATTAAGCTTTGCTTTCTTTTTTCACTGTCAAAACTTTTCTATTAACTTAACAAAGTAAATTTTGTTGTTATATTTTGGCCTAAGGTTTTCTCTATTTTACTGTATTACATTTTACTTTTCTGGTTCAATTTTAAATTTTATATTTAAGAATGGCTTTAAAACTGATTATTATCCGCTGGTATAGAACCGTTTCTTAGTTATACTGAAAAATCATGTATAGCATCGTATTACAGATAATTTTCCACAATATTAAAACAAAATACCAGTTTTATTCTTATAATTTTTCATTTTAATATCCGCGGAAAGCTGTCTATATTACGATAAATATTCTTGTAATTGCTGCACCTGCTGTGGATAATTTTACCCTTGTTAAATAAATATTTACTTAAGATAATTTCTTACGGAACAGCTACTCTATTTTCATAAGATTAAGGATTCTATATAATTAATTCATGAAAAAGAATTAGTATATGTCCAATCGTTTTTCGAAAGAAGATATCTAAACCTGTTACATTCTAGGCAGGTTTCAATCTTTATAGTTAATCTGAAACCGGTTTAAAACCTCATATCCTATTATATAACGTAGACAGTTTTTTTCTGAAGATTAAGATTTCAGTAACTACTAAAAAGATTCTCCTTTTTGCGAATATTTACATAGGTCCCGTAAAATTTAGGCTAATTCAATTCTAGATTAAAGCATTTAGATGGTTTTAGGCTTTTTTTCTGCCCCATTTTTACACCATCGAATGCAAAGCCCTTAGTTGACCAAAGTAAAGAATGTGCGTCTGTGAGATTGTCTATTATAATCTTAGAAATAACCCAAACGTTACAATTGTGTTTTTAATAAAAATTTTAACGTGATCTGAGCTAATTTTAAATTACTCCTATGCGATACTATCTTTCTTGTTAGCTTTCTTTAGACTGTCAAGATAATTACCTAGTGGCATTATTATCACTTAATTGCTAGAAAACAAAGTTAATTATAGAGTATCTACGCTACTTAAATCTTAATTTTTAACCGTCTTCAAGCAAATATGAGGCTTTATAAAGTGTCCAAAAATGAGCCGTGTGACGTCAATAGATCCATCTCTTTTAAAGGGGCTTCCTTTTCCACTTCTCCTCTCTTCTCTTCGTTGTAAGACATCACATGGATCATTTTTTTTGAACACTTTTTAGTTTCTCAGCAAATATTCTAGATGTTAGAATAGTCCTTTTGATTTTAAGTCGATAATCGATATATAATTACTTGGATATTGCATCAGATTTTCGCCTAATTCAATAAAAGGCATTTCCACCTGGCTATTATAACAATAACCCCATCCTTATTTCATCCCCTCCCTTTCTACTGGAGGAACGTACTGACCAAAAAATAGGACTATAATAGCAGCAACATAATTCCCCTTGTCAAAATATCCAGGTATATAATATCCATTCATATGGCAAAAATGTAAAATAAAATATAAAGTTGGTTTGTTTCCTTTTAAAAATATTTAAGCCTATGTCCTATAATCCTATAATAAAAAGTAGTAAAATTTATTTGTCTGGGGCTAAAGATCTCCGGAACAGCCTTCACCTAGAGGCTAGGGGCAAAGCTACTAATAAATTAGAACTAACAAATAAACTAATATGTTTAAGATAAATTTTCTGAGTGAAAAAGTCTCTGGTAGTTCTTAGTTATTTTATATACATACTATATAGTTTAAAGTCTAAAAAGTTATTTAAACATATAAGAACTAAGTAAGGCCTAAAAAACATTGAAAATATGCCCATACCCATGCAGGATCATTATCCATGGATCTGAAGGGATAAGACAATCACCGACAAATTGATATACATCCCAAATGTTAATATACAAAATTACGCCTTCTGTAGATTACAATTTGTGCTTGAAACGTTTGGACATTTTATTTGATAAACCAACAAATCAAAACTCATTGAAAGTCCCCAAAGTTGTTAAGCCATTAAAACTTTGGGGACTTGTGTAATAAACTGCCCATTGTCCTCTCTCTCTCTCTCTCTGATCATTATCAGTTTAGTTATGCCTATCAATCTGCATCGATTAGTGGAAGGGGCTATTTACATTTTTCCTACGAAACTGCCAATCAAAAGTCTGTAAAATTATACATACATACATATATGGTGTTTATGTGAACTTGTAGGCTTTTATAAAATAGCAAAAATAGAAAAAATAAATTAGAAAAATCTACCCACTAAGAATCTAGTAAGTTTTTTTGGTCTGAAGTGAAGGATCTCACTAACCACTGAACCTATATGGTTCTCCTTAACAGTAAAGCTTTTAATAGGTCTAGGGAAGGTATATTCTGAAGGATGATTTCTCCAAGACAAATTACCACTAGAAAAAAATTACCTTCCGCCCCAAACAAATTGGGGAGTCACCTCCCCCCCACCTTAAGTTCTAGGGGTGTAGCCTCTTGTTGTTTTTTATAAAGCTGAAAATTTTTACTATTTGATAATTTGGTTGAATTGTTCTGCAACTCATATGTATAATAATTCCATGTACATAACAATTAAGAAATTCTTATAAATGGTAACGTGCGCTGTCACACGGACATTTAATCCTTCAACAAAAATAACCTAAATCTGACACAAGACCATTATAAAGCTGAAACAAATGCAAAAGTTTTGTTGTTTATAGCATATTTTAGACATTTACAGCATGAATCGTTGAGTAAGTCTAATATGGCTATTTTTGATAATACTTGTCTATCGCATCGAAATATGGACAGCTTTCCGCGGGTGTTAAAATGGAAAATCATCAGATAAAAACCAGTTTTGATAAATTATAAAGATAATAGTTATTTATCGCATCGTATTATAGACAGCTTCCGAAAGCCAGGGCTAACAAAACTAGTATTAATCTTATGATCTTTATTTTAATATCCATTGGAAATATTTTAGTATTCATGGAAAATTGTCTATGCTGCTATACAGTATGACTGAGAACCGGTTCTAATCCAGCGAATATTTCCGAAGACATACTGCAAAAATTCTATTTGTTTTTTGTTCTTTTTTCATCAAAAATATTGTCATCATTTTGCTTTTTTATATTTACTAACTATTATTGATAAAATACGTCTGTATCTGATACGAACAAGCCTCTCTTCTCGTATAGGTTATCTCGTACCAAAAATCTTTAGTCCTAGTTCATTAAGCTTGTTCTATTGTAGAGATACTTCGTCTAACACCAGTGTACATTTCTGTCCTAAGAATCTTAATTCCAATAAACCAAATGAATTGAATAATCATATTATATAAAAATTTAATGGACTTTACCTAACTGTTACAGAAATCATTATGCCATTATGCGAATTTAAAATAAAAAATCCAACCATTTCTTATTGATGAAAAGATTAATTCATAAAAAAAATTTAGACTAATAAATATGAATGTATGTAGAATATACGTGGATGTTATGACAGGGGAAAAATTGGCGTCAATTTTGGTTGCCAAAATGGAATATATATATATATTGTTCAGTTCGTTTCTCCAGTAGGAGAATGGGATGGGGTAAAGTGGTTGGAAGGGGGAATCGTTATTTTAGCCTGCTGCGAGTTTCATTTTATTAGAGAATATAAAAATCAAGTGTAAGATCCAAATAAAAATATATCCAATCAAATATTCTAATGAACCTAACGAATCTGTATCTGTACTAGGAAGGTTGAACACGGTAATGATCGTTAATTACTTCTTCAACAATAATTACCCGCTTCATTACTACAACTGGCTATACCAGAACATCCACGGAGTTTGCCATGTTGGGGTTTACAACTAAATTACATAGGATAAAGATAAATTCACATAAACGCCACTATGCCCCGGGGGGGGGGGGGGGGGGGGGGGGGGGGGGGGGGGGGGGGGGGGGGGGGGGGGGGGGGGGGGGGGGGGG
>LS057429.1:0-10955 GCA_900241095.1 Acartia tonsa
ACTTCTGGGCTTTTAAACAGGTTTAAGGACATTGACGCCACCTCCTTAAATTTGCCTTCCCCTTTTTCACCCACTAATGGTTTAACACCCCCAGGTGAATTACTGTGCACGACACTTTTTTTTAAGTAAGTAACTTACTAGAATTGAGAGTTATTATGGAATTCCCTAATAAAAATCAATAAGTATATATGAGCCATTAAAAGACAAGTATCATATTATGTCTCTATATGAAATTAACTTTCAGTAAATAAAAGAAAAATATTATTACGGATTTTTAAAAGATTAATTTAGTTCCAATTGATATCTCCCTGTATACTTGTTATTAAAGGGGGGGGGGGGGGGTTATTGCCCCCATCGCGTAATCAGGGCGCAAATGGCCCTTAGAATGCGAGGTGAATTTTGGAAGGGGGGCGATATGAATTTTTGAATTAGTTATATTTAGTAGATTTTTTTTACTTTTATATAAAAAAAAGTTGGAAAAGTAACGACTGGCGGCTCAGCCGTTTAGCCGTTTTTACCTATTTTCAGGGCAAATTCTTCATAAATTACGTAGTAATCAACTTTTTAAAACATATTTTTGGTTTAATTCATGTTATATGATAGCAATGACCATTTTTTAAATTTCTAGTACCAGTTTGATAACGTTTTGGAGTGGCAAAGAGTTTTAAGTGGAGATAGGTTTCGTGACTAATTTTCTCTGAAGATAGCCCAAAAATGGCAAAACGGCTGAGCCGCCAGCCGTTAGCCATTACTTTTCCAACTTTTTGTCCGATTTATGGAAAATAGACCTACCAAGGATTACTCATGCAAAATTTCAGATCAAAATTCGAATTCTAAGTCCCATTTGCTCACTGATTACGAGATGGTTGCATTAAATATTCTTTAATATCTAAATATTCTTTACTATTTTTTTCATACATAAAAAATTAATTTTATAACACCAAACTATAAAGCTGATTAAACAAGAATGACAGCATCTAAAAGCTAAACCAAGGGTCAAAAAGTAATTAATATCCTGTTATATAAGGGTTGTCTGTAGCTTATGTTCTCAATAACAGTGGAACCGATTTGTTTTCTATTTTAGATAAGCTTCACATAGGTCCTGTGATGTTTTTTAGCTATTTTTTTTTGGACCCTCCATATCCCTTTAAATATAAAGCCCCTTGATGCTAGGGGCGTATCCCCAAGTTTGATTATATAACTTTGATTAATGTTTACGTTTCATAACATATTTCAAAATAATATTTTAGCACATAAATATGTAAATACCAAAACATACAACAACAAAAAGCGAACCAGGCAATTCTAGTTTCAGGTTGATAAGACAATTCCATCATGCCTCTGACATTACTTCATTGTAGAAAATATATGCTTTAGAAAAATAGAAATTAAACAGAAGATAATTTGAAAAGCCACAAAATTTTGTATTTTTCTGTGTGCAATCATATCCGCACATGTATAACATTAGCAAATCATTAAAATCGCATATTATCATTATAAGAGAACATACATGAGTTTTCTTGGCTGCTATTTAAGGTAGACAGCTGAATGCTTTGGTAAAACTTCCCTATACCAATGAGCATACTTTCTTTGTCCCTTTGGTCTGGCATTTATGCTACAAAATACATGGGCTTTATCATAATAATGACTTGTGATTTTAAGCATATGATATTATCTCTTAATCTTTTTATGTTACAATTTAACATTTGCTATATAACTCGCTTTGTCCATTTGTCCATGTATGATTTCTTGTACTTTGTTACTTAGGGTTTTTATCATCCTTGTTAAAAATATTAAAAATCTCAGTAGATAGTATGTGTAAATGATCGCACACCTTTTGTATGTGTGAAACCAAACAGTTTTATTATCTTTTTATTTATAATAGAAACTTACTAAAGGACGTCCAAGCTTACCAATGAAGGGGGTAAAATGAGGGGTTTAGGAGGGGTAAAAACTAAAATCAAGGGTTTCAAAGTCTGTGGGGTAAACACCCCTTTACCCCCACCCTAGGACGTCTGTGCACTTAATTTCTTAAGTTTTGCAAATCTTTAAACTCAAGTAGTAGGTTGTTTGTAACATAAGATCACCAAAACTTCTAGGTAAGAAAGAGATTCATAATTTTTTGTCCTATTAAATTCAAAAGTATCACGTTGATACATTTGTTCAAATTGTTTGTAAAATGGCAATAGCTGACATATTATCGACATGATCTTGTTATAGTGACTATCAATGACTAAGTTAAGGGTAGCCTAGTTATGGTCCTTGGCTGGTTTTGGGCTCCCTAATAAAGTAAGCAAAGAGCAGAAATGCGATTCTTACAAGTTATCAAAGTGTTAACATTCATTTTTAACACGGGAAGGATTTTTTATAAAAATACAACATTATTAATACTTTTCCTTCTTTGGAATTGTTCATATCTATAATACAAAGTAGAACGATGTCTATCTGTCTGTTCGTCTGTCTGTCCGTCCCTTAAGATCTCGGTAACCACTGAACCGATCGGATTCTACTCTTCAGGGAATATACCTACTGGTCCTGTGGTGGTTTTAGTCTATTTTCTTGGGGGGTGGGACACCCCCAACCCCCCAAAAAAACAAAAAATCCCCACCCCCATTTTTTTTGTGTAGGGGATTTCCTTGGTCCTTTTTTTGTAGGGGATTTCCTTGGTTCTTTTACGTATTTTGCCCAAATTTTTTTTATCACCTCTTAGGGCAAAGCCCCTAGAGGCTAGGGGCGAAGCCGTTAGTATTTTAAAAAGCATCTTCAATGTACATATTTATATACATTGTAATTATCAGACATATTTCATGTTATGTTATTTGCATAGCCTCTTTTTTACTGTATCTTAGTTTACTATCATTTGTCTATTTTTAGTTTTCTTTTGGGGGTTAAAAAGTACTTTTTTACTATCAATGAAAAGTTACATATTTGGTCATCACGCCATTTGATCATTAACAAAATAGGTAAGAAAATTTTTGATTCATTATTGTAATTTCTGCTTATTTCAAATAGCAAATAAAACAAACCTTTTATCTCAAAAACTACTGTTAAAGAGATGGCACTGTACATTTACACAAAAAAACCTGTTTTAATTGTATTATTGTGTAAATATTTCAATTTTTTAATTAAATTCTAATAAAAATTCTAAAGTTTTAAATTCAAAACACAGGTTTAATTTCTTTATTTAATGATATTTCTATAACCTAAAGTAGGTAAGTCTTAAAGCATAATAAAATTGTTATCCTATATTGAAACCCAAACTTCACATATATAGTATGGTATTAACTAAATAACCTTAGTTAACGTTTTTCATGCAATACTCCCAAAAAAAGTTTAAAAGAAAAAAAAACATAAATCAAACACTGCGTCATATTAAAGCCTTTAAATAGTTAGTATTGGGAATGCCCAGACCTTAAAACAGGCGCATCTTATATTGAAGAATTAAAAGCAAAACAAAAAGGTAGCTTGTCTGTGGGCTAAAAATCTAGAATATGCTTAAATTCAAAAACACCCCCCAACCCGTATGTAACTCCTACGCAAATATTGCGTATCAAAACGTTCATTCGAAAACACCAAGTTTATCAATATGTTATCTATGCTTATATCTAGAAATATGTCCGTTTAAATACTAAGATCTTTGTAACCACTGAATCGAATTGGCTGTGCTTCCCAAGGTTAATCCTACTAGTCTTATGTGATGGTTTTCAGCTATTTTTCTGAGGGGTGGGACACTCATTCCAAAAAAACTAACACTTTTATTTTATTACAACTAGCGGCTGCGCCCCTAGCATCTGGGTGCTCGGTATTTGAAGTGTAGGGAAGTGTAGAAAATAGCGTAAAACCAACCCGAAACCTGTAAAGCTACCCTAAATTGAAGAACTCAATCAAAACTTTGTTATCAAAATCTTAGATAAAGACAAAAACGCTCGAACTCTATGTAATAGGATTGAAATAAAGTAAAAAAAAATAATTATGCCTGTTTATATGCCAACACACTTCCTATATCAGATATGTAGATATTACACACCTGACATATTGCAACAGTTAACCATTAAGCCTTAAAAGTTGATATAAAAAAATAAAGTCCTATTTTTCTGTTTTATTACATGAATATACAAAATAAATTCTTGAATAACTTCACCTATAGCCATAAGAAAGAATAGGAACCTTAATAATCAAATAAAAAAGCAAATGTACATAGTTTAACTCTATTTTATATTCTTTATTGGTTATAGAATACTTTTAAATAATAAATTAAAGTAAAATAATGCAATTTTTAGGCAAAAAAAGTTTTCTTCCGGTGTCCTAACCCAGTCAATAAAACTATAAACGCAGGCAGCTACCTGGCAATTACTCTACTAAAATCTATGCATTTTTTCCATTATGTTTTTCTCTGAATTTGTAAAACCATGAATAATTTGGTTTTATGTTTGGGTGGACTTTCACTACCGCACAGAGTTCCATCAAAAGTAACAGGATGTCTGTGAGTTTGTCTGTCTATAGGAACCGTAGGATCTCTAACCACTGAACCAATATGTCTCATCTTACAGTGAAGCTTTTCATATGTCCAGGAAAGGTTTATAACTGTTTTCGAGGAGGGTACCTCTACCCCCCAAAAGAAATACCCCCCCTCCCCTCCCCCCCCAAAAAGTTAACGATTTCTTTACATTTATATTGAAAGTGTAAAGTCCTCCGAACCCTCTTAAGTAGAAGGCCCAATTGTAACTATAGGACTCTAGTATTAGAATAAGACAAAGAATCAGCAAATTAAAGAGGATGTTATATGATGAGTTAAACGAAAAAAGTCGTTGATTTACGATGTGATACATGAACGGAAGTGAAAGCACACCTCATGTTTTCCTATATGAAAGTGGTTAGACTTTAAAACAGACAAAAGTGTAAATACATAGTGTTAAAATTTCAGCATCGTTTGAACTTGCAGACAACGGCCAAACAATTAAAGCGCCAAGTTTCTTTAAAAACAGTGTCTATGAAAATCAAATGCATTCACAATTAAATAAGAATACACAACAAAGTAATGAAGATGCGCTATTATAGATTATTGGCTGCATTTTAGAAACGCCTATTCAAATTTCACCCAATAACTTATGTACACACCATAACATACAAACATCAAGTGTCCAAATATGAGCTTTGTATTTTTGTACATGTTATTCCTGTAAAATAAAAGGATTTAAACGGCAAAAAGAATGTAGCTTAAAGTACATATCATGAGTAGCTATTTTAGTCATCATACATGAGGCCTAATCATAATATACAAATCATTAGTGACTATTTTAGTCATCATACAGAAGGCCTAATCCTAATATACAAAACATTAGTGACTATTATAGTCATCATACATGAGGCCCAATCATAATATACAAAATATTAGTGACTATATTAGTCATTATGCAAGAGGCCTAATCATAATATACAAAACATTAAAGATTTATAAAGTTCCTAAGAATTGTAATTAACATAATTTACATGAAAACCATATGATCTAACTATCATCTATGAAAGTAGTAAGGTTTTTTTTGTCTTTATCTTAAGATTTTATAAAACTACTTAACCGATTGAGTTCTCCATTTGATGAAAGCTTCTTAGAGGCCCCTTGATGGTCTAAGGCTATTTTCCTACTTTCATTACTCCTCGGAATTCATAGCACAGCTAGTAGAATATAATGTAGTAAAGATTTTTAACTGAAGCAAAGATCTAGAAAAATGTGGATCCGAATTGGCTGTACTTTACAAGGAAGCTATATAGTTGTCCTGGATTGGTTTTAGGCTATTTTTTTGGCATCCCATGCTCTTTAATAAAGACTAGGGGCGAAGCAACTAGTTTAAAATATAAAGTTGACTTTATTTTTGTCTAAAGCCAAAGATTTCAAGAACTATTTAACTGCTAAAATTCTTCATTTCATTTAAGCTTCATAGAGGTCCCTAATTTTCTTTATTAAGGGATGATATTTTTATTTATTTAATAATATTGAAATTTTCAAAATCATGTTATATCCCTCTCTGCGATAATTTCTATTTTCAAGCCTCCGGGGCAATTTCTCAACTAATAATTGAATGCTTATTTCTATATTTATTTTGTCATATTAATAATAATTTGAATAATTTTAGTTGTGTAATTTAAGATCTCGGAAAAGGGACAAATAATCTATAAAGATTAAGAGGGGCAATTTAAGATTAAAAATCAACTATAAAACATTATTCTAAGAAAGAAAAAATATTCTTAAGAATATCTATTCTAAATTGCCTACAATTTTCTTATTAGTAAAACAATCAGTTACTTTTCAATTTCTTAATTTTTTTTGGTAGTTGTACCCTCCCCCCAAAATAGTTAAAAACCTTCCCAGGACCTATGAGAAGCTTCCGTGTAATGGAGAACCATATCGGTTCACTGGTTAGCGATAACTTCGGTGCACTCAGACATCCTGATACTTTTAAACAAAACATTCTTATTTCTTTTTTTTATAAATGACACATCAGCTTAAATTCATAAATAAAAAATTAGTCTATAATTTGACTTTGTGAATTTTTTTAAATAAGGGGATAACCCCCCTAAAAGGAATAAAATATTCCCACAGACGTAATCCAAAACAAGTAAGAAATTGTACATACAAGGCGGAGATAAGACAATGGACGATTATTTGTAGTTAGCCCCATTTATGATTTACAAAATTACCCCTATTTCCATATTTTAAATCAAACTTGTAAGTTGAAAAGTTTAGACACTGTTAGTTTGAACAACCCAATTAAGACTGAAGAATACGAATGAGAAAACATGTTTATACAACATTGGGTACCAATTTAATTTACAGTCTAATATCCCTTCCCTACCCGATACAAACAGCAACGTTACAATCCAATAATATCTTTAATACAAAATAGAACGATGTCTGTCTGAATGTCCGTCTGTTAATTATTGGCTATTATATCTTTTTGCGATTTGCTGATGTGATAATTCAATTGGCGCAAATGGAGTCTCACCTTGAATTATAGAGACACAATAAGACATATTGAGTGAGATTTCAGGGATCTTAAGGGATAAGACACTGGAGTATATTGAAGTACATCCCTATTAACGATAAACAAAATTAGCCCTTATATAGATAAAAATAATTAAAGAAAAGCATGATGACACTGAAGGTTCGAAAACACTCAATCAAGAATTATTAAGATTTCCCAAAGTTTTTAAGCCAATGAATAATACTAAGAGTGTTATTCTTAAAGTACTAGTTTTATTTACAGTCCAATGTAATATTTCTCACTGGATTGTAGTAAAAAATTGTGTTTTGTGTACTAGTTTAATTTATAAACCAATGAATCCTCCCTCCCTCTTTCCCTGGTCAGATTCTAAAATTAAAGTCATAAAACAATAAAATAATTTAGATAGATTTTTATAGCGGAGCAAATCGTTCACATATAGGCGTTATCTGTCACGTTTAGATTTTTTTTGTGGTGGGCGGGCGATCTTTGGAGGGTGGTCGTATCGTCCATTACATAGTTTTAAACCTTCCCTGAACCTTTAAGAAGCTATGTTGTGAAGGAAACTTATTCAGTTTAGCGGTTATCAAGATCCTTCGGTACAGACATCCTGTTACTTTAGTATACAGGTAAATCCAATTTTACATTATCTTGTTTTTTTAGCCGTGATAACAAAAACGTAGCCATACTTGTTAGAAAGTTTTGAATGATTGCTTGGACTCAAAAATAATCAACTTATTTTCAATTCAATGTATGCTCAATTTTGCATTGTAAATAAATCACATAATATAAGATAAAATTTTGATTTTTAAATAGGGTTGGCAATCCGTATCCGGATCCGGAATCCGCCCAATTTTTGGTCAATTTTGGAATCCTAATCCGTATCAGGAATCCGTTTTTTAATAGCGGATTCGGATTCTTAATTGGTAGGCTAAAATTAGCGTCTTAATTTTTTCTTTCAACTCCGCCTTTTTGAAGGCAAAGATTATCATAATTCTATATAATATATAATATAAAATTTTGTTCTATTCTCGGAACGGAAGTGAATTATAGAGAACACCAAGAACATTATTTTTTAGGACATATGTAGCACTTAAATTTTTTAATTAAAAAAAGCCTTTAAAAATATTGCTAGAATCCGGAATTCGCCAAAAATAAGAATCCGGAATCCGCGGGAATCCGCCTTAGAATCCGAATCCGGTTAAAAAATTTGACAGATTGCCATCCCTAATTTTAAATATACCAATATATAGTGATATAGTGATAGCAGAGGGCTAGGGGCCGGAGATTAAGCTGTTTAGTACCCCAAAGTTTAATAATAACGTTTCCTTATTTGTGGGCTCAACAACTTCGGGGACTTTTTTTGAATTTTAATTTCTTGTCTTATCCCTTAGATCCCTGTAACGATGTGCATACCTTAATTATAGTGTAAATATTCTATTTAAATCTTTAAAATTATAAAACGTAATTTTAACGACTTTATTATGAAATCATCCATTTTCTTATCTCAAAACAAAAGCATTCAATAAAACGTTAAAAATCGTTGTTATCTTAATAATTCATGTAAAGCTTTAGCATGATTAATGGTCAATAAATTAAGAGATAACGAGAGAATAGCTACGCTTATACCTATTATTGTATCTATCTATCTCATCTTTTAAAAATATAAAAAAAAGGCATATAAAGAAATGATTCCTTGCAATAAATTAAAATAATTTTAACATTTTATATTACAGTTTGGCATCTAACCCGATTAATAACCGCGGAATTAGAACAGTTTCAGTCTAATCGTATTATAGACATTTTTTTACGAATAATAAAAAAATTCATTTAGAATAGGTAACTCTAATTTAATTTGGTTTATCCACGAAAAGCTGCCTATAATACGATGCAGTAATAACTATTGACAGATTTTGGTTGTTAAATGACACCTGCCAGGAAAACTTGCATTGTGATGATTATTGCTTTGATCAATAGTGACCTTGTTATTTTATATAAATACTCATTTTTCTTATCTAGTCTTTCAAAGGATTTAGAAAATCAACTAAAACAATAAAGTTCCAGAAAACGATAAAATAATAATCCTGTTACATAAAGTAGCAAAGCTTTTATTTGTTTGTCTGTTAAGATCTCGCTAACTACTGAACCGATTGAGTTAAAGGAATCTTCATATCGGTGTTTTTCGGCTATTTCATTTTAAGTTTTAGGTCTTTAAATGTTTTTTTGCTATTTGGCTCTCCCTTCCCTTCGATTAAATATACATGGGAAATAGATGCATGGGACGCAGTTATTCGTTAACCTACAACCTACTATCAAAATTTAAAAACATAAAGATGGACATTGAATTAAGAGAAGATGCGATTGTAAATCGCTTACTCAGTCAAATATTTTACAAGATAAGCATGTCTGTCAAGAATATGGTAAAAATAAAAGAAATAAGATGTCTGTGTGTTTGTAAAGATGTCGATAACCGCTAGACCTAAAGGGTTATTTTTCTATGATCACGGAATATTTTTTTGCGTTTTACATTCTAACATAAATCGCACATGGAAAAAAAACTAATATCTTTAATCTTTTAATATCTTAACAAACAATTTTCGTCATTTCTAAAATCAAAAGGTACGTTTATTAAAAATAACCGATATCAGATATGTTATATATTTTAACGGATATTTAAATATATCTATCAGGCATTTTTTTAGAAGGTACATTAAAACGAAAGCGTTTGAAATTAATAAGATTAGATAAAAACAATCTAACACTTAACAAACATTGAATAAACAATAACAAAAATACGTACTATGTCTAAAACACTTACTAAGAAAAGGTTTTATTTAACCAAGAAAAAGATCACTATTAGCCTTACCTGAAAAAATATTGTGTTAAAAAAACTTTACTTAGTTAAACCTATTATTTTTTAGCATTAGGTAGGTACTAAAAATGTAAGTAAAAAATAGCTTTTGCGATAGCTATATAAATTTCAGGAAAGTTTCGTTTGAGGTCGGTTTTAGTTTATTTATTTGAAGATTTTCTAAAACAGTCTCTGAAATTCGTAAAAACTAGATATATATTATCAACTTTCTTTGATATTCAACCATCGGCTACGCCCTTACGGGCCTCTAGGGGTAATAGCCCAAAATACTATTCTTGTGCTTAAATGAAGCTTCACTGTAAAGGAGAGTCGTATCGGTTTAGTAGTTAGCAAAAATCTTTATCAACAGACACACATTCTATACCTAACTTTTATATAAGAATTGTATAATTTCAAACAATACAAATTGCGAATGTGCAATTATTTAAAAGTTTATATAAATGAATTTTACAGGTTTCTAGTTACAAAAATAAATAAATTACATAGGTACGTAATTCCACATATTATGGACATGAATCATTAGTTAATATTAATCATAATCAAGAAAATTATCAAAAAAAAGGATAGTTATAAAAACACATTTTAGCCATTTAAGTACTTATTGTTTATTTTGACATTTTCGTTTTAATGCTCTTAATAGTTTAAAAATCTAGGTATGCATTTTTTTAAAAGTCCACAAATAAATAAAGAAAACAGTTCATATTCTTCCCCATTATTTGATGATCATCAAACGCTCCACCATTAGGATTGCCAAATCCTAATTTTAGAGAAGCTACGCAACAAAAAGGGTAATTTTGTATATTATGATTGTGGACGTATTTAATATTATCCTCCGTGGCCTTATCCCCCTTAAGATCTCTATATTTACTTGAATTTTTTTATACATCCCCAATGATGATAAAACAAATTATCCCTTCTGTAGTAGTTTAAAAGTATAAAGCAAACAAATCGAATTTCAATGAATGTTTCTAACGTTTTTAAGCTAACAAATAAGATAACATAGTGTTAAAATTACCTGAATTTGTGAAACTGCCTCCTTTCAACCAGGTATTGCTGGAAGCCTTGTTATGATGCTCCTTGTCCTT
>LS057430.1:0-10954 GCA_900241095.1 Acartia tonsa
ATAGAGCCGGATATCCGGCCGGATAGTTTCAATATCCGGTATCCGGCCGGATATTGAAAATGGCCGGATATCCGGCCCAACCCTAGTTAGTACCTCAGTATCACATTAACGGCTGTACCGATATTATTCTTTATAGCAAAGCTTCTTTTAAATCCAGCGAAGAGTTTATTGCTATTTTGGGGGAGGGTACGCTAGTCGTTTAGGGGTAGCCGCTAGTTTGTTGTATACTAATAGTCCTAGTAGCCCAAGCTCGTATTCTAAAATTTTATCAGACATAAATTAATAACACATATTATATGTATATAATTTGTTTGTTTATTCTTTATTGAAAGGTTTGTTATCATTATAAATGTAAATAAATTTATAAATGTTGAATTGTGATATTTTGTGTGATGAAATCATTTAAAATATAAAAATCACTTATTATCTACTTAATTTATGTTATTATGATGAACTATTATTACGGATTTATCGAAAATTTCCTGATAAAATGTTAAAACGGTAAGTTCAGGGGTAGCTATTCTAACCAACAATTCTACAAAAAAAATCACGAAACCTTACAAGTATCTGGTGGTATATTTTGTTTTTGTCATGTATCTGAAGAGGGAGGGGGGAGGGGAAGAAGGGGGTTTTGGGGGAATTTTCCTTTATTGTTGTTTGTCAGAATATCATTCCCTTGTCCCTGGGCAAGTTGGTGGGATCTTAAGGTTTAGTCTGACGATAAATCGGATATCTAAGTTCTTCAGACCCCCCCCCCACACACTATATTGGTGTATTTGTGATGCTTAGTTTCATTCTTAATCCTTATGAGTTTGTATGTTAGTTATTCAAATCACGCAAAGAGCGCAAGAAATCATAAATGCTAAGAAATGAACTATTTTTTTATCAGATTAAGATAAGTTACAATGCGAGTATTGTTAGGGCACTGTATTTATGCAATATTTAATTTTGGCAATTTAGACCATACGTTAGTGCTTTGCTAAGAGTTTTTGAAAAAAATAGATGCTGTTTTTTTTTTGACAAGGTGAGGCCTAATAATAAAATGCTTTGAAGCTTTGGCTGTCCATTCTAATAAAATGGATGGCTTTGGTTAGTTGATTTTTTATTACTTGGATCTTACACCAAGTTAGCATGTACTCTAAAGTGAAACTTGTAGCTGGTTGAAGTAAAGACCTCAGTTACCCCATCCCCTCCCCTCTTACTGGATGAACGAACTAATCAATGTCAATTGACGACAATATTTCCCCTGTCATAGGTTCCTTCTTTGGTTGAATCAACTGCTTTTAGCTGCTATTATTTGCGGCTGCTTCTTAAGATAATTTTTTTAGGAAGTTACTAAAGTTAAGTCAGTACTGACAGATAAATAAAAGTACAGCTGCCGACTTACAGATACCCAGTTCGATACGCCGCTGTAACATTCTAGTTATTAAAGTATGACAATAAAGCGGGAAGGGCTTAAACTGTATGACTTTTCACCCCGTGGACCCTGTGCTGACTTTAATTGTGTCTTTGAAGATCAGCCAATAGCATAAAGCAATTTGCTAGCACACTAAGAAGGTCCCCAACACTGGATCCAGTTGGTTATCTGGATTATATATCTATGTATGCCTATTATACTTATTTGCTAGTTTATGTTTTGCACTACAAGTTCAAAGTTTTCATGTTAATTTAATTTTTCAGATTCTCTTTCAACATTTAAAATGGTTTGTCCTCCGGGAAACAAATGAAAATATATAAATGTTGCTATATACTTCAGGGATAGGACAATTGATGAAAAGTTAGCATATTTCTGTTTAATGTCAAATTCTGTTGTTATTTGTCTTATAGCTATTTGGTGGAATAAAGGGGTGTAGATTATTTACAATTCTAATTATTTATCGCATAATACTATACAGAGTTTAAGCGGACTAAAACCAGTTTCCTTAGCCCCAAGGTGCCAAAGGCCCTGTCTAACAAAACTGGTATTAATATCATGATTTTTATTTTGGTATTCGTCAAAACTTTGCATAGAACCGGTTATAATCCAGTGGATATTAGTCGGTTTTGAAGCCAAATTGGAAAATCCAGTATGGCTTTGGAATTTTTTTAATATCTGCTGGATTTGAATCGGTTTTGAGCCATACTAAAAAAATATAATGTATTTTACCTAACTTATTACCTATAGCCAGTTTTATACGAGTATTAAGATAGAAATCATAATGTCGATACTAGTTTCGTTAGCGCGGGCCTTCGTTACTTTAAAGCTAACAAAACTGGTTTTTGATCTTAAAATTTTTCATTTTAGTATCCTCGGAGAGCTGTCTATAATGCGATAAATAAAACTTATTTTGTTGAACATATAAATGGCTGATTTTTTTTGTCCATAGTCAAATCCCATCCTCAAACATAAAGACAGAACAATTTAAATAATTTTTTTTCCTTTTTATAAAACGACAGCATTTATTTAGAAAAAAAAGTTGTTATGTCAGGTGCTATACCCTGTCCTTCAGTGAAATTATAACCTTGTGAACTTGGAAATGTTTTCAAGGTTATTTACATCCTGAGCTCTAAAAAAATCTTATTAACTATCGGGTTCAAAAGCCGTTAAACATTTTATATGGAGTTCTTTTGTGAAGTGTCATCTGTGATTATGTTCTACAATTCCCTTTTCAACACCTTAAATCTTTTTAAAAGTCTGAATTAATAGGTTTTTATAGCAAAGAATGTCTTTAAATCATTCAGGTATGAAGAAAAGATTTTTGTTTTAATCTTTTAGTAATTTAATTAATGCTCCTTGTTGTCATTTTATTTTTAAAAAACACAGTTGAACTATCTCAATAACTTATTGAGTTAGTTCAACCTTGTTTTTAAAAAATGAAATGGTAAGTATATGCATTAACAATCTACCAGCAAAGCTACTCTAAAATTCCAAATGTCTGTATGTCTGAAAAGTTTATGGAGAATCGTCATGTTCTATGCTATTATTTATTAGGCTTGTAGTGACGATGTTAATATAGGTTAATTCAAATTATCTCTGCCAATGTTAAAAATAGTTGTCTGCATGCTTAATTTAATTTTTTTATGGGAATTATTGTCCCCTTATCTGCTTCGCTCTTTTCTTGTATAATAACTTTTTTTCATTTATGATTTTTGATACTTGTATTGGTGACTTAACTACTAAGGATATTTAACACTTTATTTGCTTCTAAATATTTTTTGTTTCTTCAACATGTTGACTACAACTGTGTCAATTTAAATAACTTTTCAGATAAAATAAAAATGATAAATTAAAAAAATTGAACATCATTTGTTTTGGTTTTGGAGGTAACTTTAATTAAAAGTCATACAAAGAATAAGAACAATTACATCCATTAGTGGTGCGACAACAAAGAATAAGTTCTTAATGAGGAAAAAATAAATAAAATGAAATTCAAAGTGATATTATAATTTTAGTTTTTTAAAAAAATTTTTAGACAGCTGTTCTAAATACAGTTTTTAAAAAAATTTAGTTACCATATACCTAAAAGTTTTATGCCTTTGACTTTTAGCAAATGATATGAGATTCAGATCATATCTATTGACTAAAATCTTAAAATACTTGTCAATTTGGCATATTCTAGTGTTACTAACTACAGTACAAACAAATTAAGAAACTTTTATCTAAATAAAGGAAGACCCCGCAGTAAAACAATTTTATTACAATAAAAAAATGGGTTGCAATCCCCCCTTCTGCTCTAGGTGCGACATATTTGCTTCAATCTTTATTTCAGTGATGCTTTTCTTCATTGTGGTAAGAGTTAGGTGCCATAGAAAAAGCGTATCAAGTCTATAATCATCACCTGAAATCCAGTATGTCTATTTCCATACCTAATGAATATTTTGGGCTGTTTTACAACAATTTTTGTTTGGTAAAATTATTCTTTGCACTTTTATAATTAAATCTTGAAATATAATGTAAGTATATCCTTGTTAAATTCCCTTTAATAAAGTAAATTTGAGACACGGGTTACACACACAATTTTTGTCCAGGCTTCAAAAAAAAAATTAAATACTAAAGGTGCTGTTTCGCATAATATGTATTTGTTCGTTTGTCTGACTGTCTGATATGTTAGACTTCATTTTTAAGGATGTTGTCATCTTTGTTTTAGGCATCTTTTGAGCAAAAGCATAAGAAAAATACCAAGGTAACATCATGCCTAAATCCAGAGGTTCGCGATACAGCCGTTTCTTTCCAAGATTTGAATGCAAATCCATGGAAGAAATGTACCAGATAATGATGCTCATATTTGCTGATGGTCAACGTATATTGGGCTCTATCAGAATTCTACCACCTTTGAAATTGTTTCTCACAAAGTTTGAAGATAAAAGGTTTCATCAAATTCTACTTAGTGTGATAGATAATTGTTCATGGTCTCCAAGAATTACTGAAAAATCCAGGAAAGAATTGATCATCAAGTTGAAGGAAAATCCACCAAAAGTGAATTATAAAAATCCAGACTTATCAACCGCACTTTCAGATAGAGACCTGTGGATACTCAGACATATTATGCACTATGGTTTAGAAGTACCAGGAAGTCTTGATAATCCAATTGGTATGGGTTACTTTAGTGATTTCTACTATGAGATGTTTTTTGGTAACTATACAGAATTCATTGAACGCCTTGAGAATTTGCCTGAATCAGAACTGAAGAAAACATTGCAGCAAAGAGAAGGATATTGCCAGATAAGCCCAATTTTTGCTCCTATTCTGGGAAGAAAGATGCACATTGACAAATTGCACGAATTTCTATCTGCTGAAATGAAAGCTGAGTTTCATATCATGTATCACGGCAACAATGAACACAGGCATTTTGACATTTTAGAAAAGCTGCTGGAACTTGGGTGTGATCCTAATGCCTATGATATTGGCGGTCACACAGCACTCATGCAAGCAACACAACAACTTCCTGAAGATAGTGCAAGATTTGTTGAAATACTTCTGAAATATGGAGCAGATCCTAATATGAGAACTGTGTATAATATAAGAGCTCTTGACTTGTTATCCAAGGCTCATTATTATACACATTCATTGAAGTTGCTCATAAATGCGGGTGCCCAGTTGGAAGATTATTCGAACTCTATTGATGCGAGAGTTACTACTGAAGGCAGAAATACTACAGATATGGCTGTGTTTGTAAGGGAAGCCTTTCCTAAGAAGGCCAACGAGTGTGAGAAGTCTGCTTGTAAAAATCTTACCAACAAAAGGTGCTCCGCTTGTAATCTTGTTGTATATTGTTCACTGAGGTGCCAGAAAGAAGATTGGACTTTCCACAAGGTTAGCTGCAAGAAGAAACAAAATACTAGAGAATAAATGCATGCAAATTAATTTCTCCAATGGGAGACGGTAGTTTAGACAATCTTTTGAAAATGTACTATTTTTAAAAAATTTTAACAGTAAGTCAAATACTGTTTAATTATTACGCTTATTTTTCATGTCAAAATATTTGTGATTCCTAAGAACTAATAGATGACATGATGCTTTAATGAATAATCAATCCTGATTTTTACAACATTTGCTAGCTATACATATTAACTATGTAAACAGGATGTATTTTTATCTATTTTATTTTCAGAAAGCACAATGCTACTCATCATTATGACTGGGTTTCCAAGTTCTGGCAAATCAACAGCTGCTACAAGGATACAACTATACTTTGGAGAAAAGGGCAAGGAAGCTGTTATTTTGACTGTAGCTTTGCCATTTGATTTTTGATAGTGTGGCTACTGAAAGGTGCTTCAAATCACATGGTTGTGTTCTTGCTTAATACCCTACTGTAATATTATTTAGTTTCGTAATAACCCTTTTAGACCAGAAAATTTTGACAAACCCTTTTTATTCAAAATCTAGGGGAGTGCGAGCTTTAGGGGTTTGTGTTACAGACAACAAAAAAGAGGGGTGCCTTAGGAATTTTTTTTCATCTTTTTCTTATGTCACTTTAAAAAAAGTTAAACTATTGGTAATTTCATGACTTCAATCAAAAGTAACTAGCAAGTAATTTTTAAGTGTTATTCTGTATCTGTAATATATCAGGGAGGAGGTAGGTACGGGGAAATCCATTAATCTACTACCATATCTTCCTCCTACATATTAGATTTTTTCTATGAAAGAATTAGTGAAAGATTATTAACCATCTCTGTTTCCCTGGTAGTTAATAGAGCGTGAGCGGTCACAGACAGGTATATTAAGGATTGGGCGGCCAAGTTTTGTTTAGTCAAATGCTTTGTTTATATCAAGGAATGGCATATATCAAATATGCTAGGCAATTTAAATAGTTTAATGCAATTTGTGGTACTATTGCTAATTTTCATTTTACTCAATAACTGTTTATTTTGCAGATGCTTAATACTTTCTACACATGAATAAATCGGCTCACCCAAGCGGGCAAATGCTGCTTCCTAAAATTACTATGTTATTAATATCTCCCTTTTTTATTTCTTAGTAAACCTGTTAATGTACTGTGATAGTATTGTGTACATAATGATCAGCTTGTGTGGGTTGGACAGTGGGACAAAGACGGGATTAAAGTAGAGTTTCATGGGCTAGGAACTTGATTTTTTGTTTACTACAGACATAATATAATCGCCAGTATATATGCCTCTATCTAGGGGGTTTATATTCTAATTTCTGGGATGCTAGAGTAAAAAAGTTATGATAGAAAAAACTATTTCAATTATTTTCAATGTTTTCTAACAAAAAATACATACCTACCTAAGTTCAAAGTTGATTTATACTTTGATTTTTAAAAAAATAAACTAAACAGCTTTTTTTTCAATTAACCTATAAATGAAGTTAATTTTAGAGGTCAGAGTATTGAAAATCCTTACAGGTTTCTAAAAGGTTAGGTAATAAATGAGTTCCAAAAAGCCTTTATATAGCTCAATCATAACTTTTTCTTTATTTGCCCCACAGTGTAGTGCAATAGCATACTAGGCCTACACTCTATAACAGACAGGACAAATTTTGATTTTAATTTTCCACAAAAATATTTTATCTTATTTCATGCACTTATGTTTTAAAAGAAATGCCCTTTTTTAAGGTTATAGATGTGCATTAGGTAATAAGTCTTTCAAAACTTGTAGTAAAAGCTTCTTTATCCCCAACCTAATATAACATTGGCAATTTTTTTCAAAGTACAATCGAATAAAAATAAAATTTGTACCTATAATTATTAGATTCTAATATTCTTTCAGAGAAAAATGTACAAAAATAGTGAATTAATCTGTGAATATATGTTTTAGCATAATGTTTTCTAGTCTTTAGGGAAATTAAAGGTGAAATTTGGCCGTCTATACAGACAGCTTACATATAAAAGAGAAAGTGAGAGACAAAAAGTTTCAAAGTCTGTTTTGTAACTTACTATAACAGCTAAACAGGGGACTTTCTACGGAAGAAACTAACTGTTAAGCTAAATAAAGAAAATCAAATAGAGAGCAAAGCGACAGAGAGTGTCCGGTCAGCGCGCACACACACGCCACACACACACAACACGCGCAGCCTCGCTCAGTCTCCTCTCCTCAGGCTAAGGGGGTTCAAGGGGTGTAACCTCTGTTCTGCTCTCACGTGTTGGTGCTGCAACCTCTAGGAAAAGTTTCCATAATACGCCCTTGTTTAATAATTTAACCCTAGATTCAACCCTTATTGTGTTTTATAATTTTAACAACCAGCATATTATTTAAACAATGTAATAGAATGTGGTCAATTATTGTGAATTATTTGTGCAAGATTCCACATAGAAAGCTGTGTTATTCCTAGCTTTTACACATTACACAAATGGCTGACTTTCAAAATAAGAAAAAGTGAAAAGATAACATGTTTTTATTCCCAATGATTGGTAGCTACTCTTTATGTATAATTTTTCGTCAGTTCTAAAGTCTTTTAAACTTTATTAGTCATTGTATGTTTATCACTTGTAACGGGCTTCTAGTGTCATCCTGTTTTATAAAGTAGTAAGGATTTTGTGTCTGTAGCTCAAGATCTCTCTAACCAATTGAGTAACATAGTTATGCTTGACAGTGAATTTTCTTATAGGTCCAGGGAATGTTTATAACTCTTTTTTTGGGGAAGGTACCTCCACCCATTGTCTGACCCTCTAATTTTTTTTTAGCTTTTTAAGAAACAGTGAATAGAATTCCAGGGCCGATTATTTGGGGAGGGGGAGGTAGCCTCCTCTAAAATAGTCATGACCTTCCTTGATATATAACAATCTAGTTTGAGTCGTCAAACCCTTTAATTAAGTCTTTAATACATTTAAGAAATTCTCCGTTTAAAATAAACTTCATCTGCTAAGACCCTCTTTAATTAGGACAACTATATTATTTTCATTGTTAAAATTAACCGAAATTTCTTGTTCTCAAAAACAAATATATTACTTCAAAATGTCACTTATGGAAAGTTTACGCAATGAAATACATTCCATTAATTAAGGCAAGGAGAAATCTTCACTATAATAACTAGTTTGTAGCAATGGTTTGTAGACAAAAAATATGTTATGAAAATAGGAAACTTTAATTTCAGATCATATTCTCAGTGATTATTTGCTTTGTTGGTGGCTCTTAGTGCTAGCTACTAGCTTATTATAGCAAGGTAAGACAGCTTTTATATTTGAATCGGTCCCATCCAATCCTGCTGAATATACGTACTGACCAATAAATGTAGCACAAGCAAGCTAAATTGACTAAATTTTTTTCCTAATATACATATATAAGTATATCCATTTATATTTGGACAAGAATTAGGCCGTTCAAACAGGTTTTCCAGACTAATCAAATAAATGTACTTGATTATTTTTTTCTTGTTGTATTAAAACTAAAATATATGGTAATGGATGTACATTGCAGATAACTTTAAATATCGCAGATTGCTTAGTTCAAAGTCTAAGCTCCCATTCCCAACTGCCAAACAATTTTTATATCTAGCAATATACAGAATTGTGTCAAATGCTTTGTTAAAGTCACATTTAAAGATAATATTCTTAATCCCTAGTGTAATTACTCTCTAGCTAAGGGAAAAGTGTTCAGATTGTACGCAAATGTCTAACCCATTGTACATAATAGTAAATTCTATGTTAAACAATCTTAATAGAAATTTATTTAGGTAATTTTTTTATCTTCCTATTTGAAAAAGGAGAAAAACGTGGTTGATAACCATTACTAATAGAAATCTTATCAAGAAATTTGATTCTCAAGTAGCTGTTTTTTCACTTCAACAATCATCAAGTGTTTTTATACAAATGTTTTTTTACACTAAACCAGGATAGATTTTCAAGAAATCGTTTAAATTAATGTAAAATCTTTAAATCAGAAATGTTATAAGTCTTTGGAATACAAACATAATCACTATTCAAAAAAATCACAAGCGTCAGGTTAAAATATAAATGAAATTTTTATGAAAGCAAATAAATTTGTCTCAGATGATTCAAAATTGTCTAATTTGGCAAGAAAAAGGAAAAAACTCGTCGAGAGCGGCGGATCCACCTGTTTCTTCACAGTTCCACATTGTACCTCTCTAAAGCAACTGCCATACCAAATTTCAGTGCTCTGACTCTTTTTTTAGTTGAGTTTCTTTGACATTTAGTTTTGTTTTCAAAAAGCTTCCCCCCCTCCACAACCATTTACCATTCGAGTGCACTCAAGTAACGACAAAAACGAGATAAAAGAAATCAATTCAAATCTTTATTCTCTATTTACTCTTAGGAAATTATGCTTATAAATAAAAGATTTCTGTTTAACTGTAAAGATTCCATTTCACCTTTGAGAGATTGATATTCTTAGACTAATATTGTTTGTTTTTTGACCTATTTAACAAGTTGTGATCTCATTTGTAGGTTTAACAAGGACAAAACTATGTATTTGGGAAAAAAAGAAAATCATAATTTTGAGAAATATCCTTATATCTTACTGTCTGTTTGGTGTAATTCTTGCTAAACTCAACTATTCTACCTTTAAACAAAGTTTTAAAACTAAGATTTAAATGAAATCCCACCCTCTTCTCTTTATAGTACCCCTAAAAGCCTCTAGGGGCGATGCCGCTAGTTATGAATACCACAACAAACAATCATACCATATTCCAATGTATGTAGAATAAACGTGGATATTAAACCTGGGAAAAATTGTCGTCAATTTAGGTTACTATTTCCACTGCCATTTATTGGATAGTCCGTTCATTTAGTAGGAGGGAGGGGTTGTGTAAAGTGGTGGGGTGGGGTAGTGTTATATTATTATTTTAGCCAGCTACAAGTTCCACTCTAATAGAGAACATGAAAATTTGGTGTAAGATCCAAGTAATAATAACCTTAAATATTCATTAGTTTATACTTAAGAAAGTAAAAATATATAAAACCGAGAAAATTTTTTTTTTTTTGAATAAGAAATCCACCAAGATTATTTGAGCATAAAGACAATCTGTTCGTATAAATTAAAGCTTGATAACATTAAGTTTCAATCAGGGACGGGGACAGGTACTCTAAGAATAAAAAAGTATATGTAAAAAGCGCACTTAGTTATCCTTGGTAGTGTAGGTACATGCATAAGGTATAGCCAACAAGCGGAATAAATCCAAATTTATAATTTTGGGGCAAATGGAAAGGTCGTCAATTGTTGCCCCCCCCCCCCCATCAACAGCTGAAAATAACGTATAGGTTTCGTGAAATTTTTCGAATTAATTTGGTTATTCGTAAAAGCTGGGTAGTGTATCGAGTTATAATTTGATTCCTAGCTTACTAAAATTCTATTTCATTCTATGAATATTTATTTAATAAGGTTTTGAATTCGATTTGTTTTTGCTTGATAAGAACTGGTTCTGGTCAATACTGAAAAAAAACATGTAACATATACCTAGTATTGGAGACAATTGTTAATGGTAAACAAAAGAAAACCCAAACATTTAATTCCTTTTTTGTTGGCTAAGCAAGGTTTGGTCCTCTTAGACTTCATATTC
>LS057432.1:0-10954 GCA_900241095.1 Acartia tonsa
TCCTATCGATTTCAAACTTTGCATGGTGATTCCTGTAGTAGTTAGGTACGATTTAGAAAACGTAGCAACTCTATAATCATTACCAAAATGTCCGTACGTCCATTTTAAACATGTTGATTTTTTACTTTTTTAACAACAAATTTTTATGTGATCTAATTATCCAATTGTTCTGATTTTTGGTATACTGATTCCTGGGACAACAAAGTACAACATTATAAGTAAAGCAACTCTATAATCAAGTCCTAAAATGTAAGTATGTCCATAAACATTATCCTGTATCAAGAAGTTTTTCAACTTACTCACAATTTTCCTTTATCTCTTATTCATCTATATTCTGTTTATTCAGTTCTGACACTATAGAAGTGTTAATGTCCGTTTGTCCAACTGTTTCAGAGCTTCGCTTTTATGGATGTTGTCATCCTTGTTTCTTCATAGAATAAATACTTTGTGTATTAATCGTGTACTTTTTGTAAAAATAAAAAAATAACTTAATCTTAAAATCTTGATTAGTAATGTATAATTGCTTCCACAATAATGGAATTAAATACTTTATATATATATATATATTGACAGGGAAAAATCTTATGTATTGTAACTTAAGGTTGCCGACGGACCTTATTTATTGATTAGTTTGTTCATCCAGTACGGATGGGTAAAAGGGATGGAATGGGAATATCATTTGCAGTATCACTTTATTAAGGTACAAGATAATCTGAGCAATATCTGAGTAGTATTATATCAATTCCCACAATCCTAATTGCAGTGACTTTGGACTGTTATTACTTTGAATTGATTATATATATTTCTACATTAATGGTTGTGGGAATTTATAGTATAGATATAAAGATAACCAACTCCCTCCCTTTACCAATGACCTTTTCCGTCTGCTACCAAATTGTTTTTTGCTACTTGGATGTGTTAATATAAGCGACACCATTAGTTGATTTTCAATGACCCAATTGAGAGTCGGGATAAGAACACTGCGATACAGGTATTTAACCCCTTCCCCCTCTAGTGTTTTACTCTAATGAAGGATAAAGCAACCATCAGCAAAATTTAGTCGTGAAGCCATAAAATTGTTAGAATACTTTAACTTTAAGCCCTAATTAATACTATTTAAACTGTCCAAAATTTATTTACCCAGAGAGGTTTCGTTGGCCTTTTTTCTTGATTTGTTTATTTGAATCCCATGTCCCTGCTATTTTGAAATCTCTTTTAAAAATTTAACTTGAAAATATTTAGTTTGTGAATCACTAGTTTGGCTAGTACAGCTAGGTATAGCAAGCAGTTTTTTCTAGATGTTTCATGCAAATGTTTATATTCCTTCATTGTTACGTTAGTCTTAAAAATGATTTTAATATAAATATTTTAATCATTTATTAAAAGCACAACTTCTCTATAATAAGGGTCGGTCCGTTCGTCCATCTGCAACAAAATAGGTCTTTTCGCTAATTCAAGCATGTTAGAGTTATCTTATTGATTGCAAACATTTCATGATAATGTCTATAACAGTAAGGTACGATTTAGGAAGCACAGCAACTCTATAATCGTTACCAGTCAGTATGTTCATTTTAAACATGCTGATTTTTTAAAACTTTTTGTTAATTTTTTTTATGATTAGATAATTCTACTTAATTTATTTTTAGAATGCTGATTCGTAGGACAGCAGGAAACAATATTGTAAGCGAGGCAACTCTATAATCAAATCCTAAAAATGAAATTCTGCTCTTTACTGTATCCCAAATTTACACAATTTTGCAACAAATTTATGTACAATTTTATCATCCTTTACAAATTAATATTCTCTTGCTAGGTTATGACATTCTACAGTTGTTCATTTGTCCTACCATTTTAGAGCTTCGCTTTTATGGATTTGTCATCCCTGTTTTTTTTATTTCTATTAGAGTAACCAAAGGTTATAGTGAGGTGCAAACTTTTTGGATCAGCTCAGAAAAACTCAATTTCTCAGCAAAAAAATTTGTGTCATATTCTTTCTAAAAAATGACAACATATTAGTAAAATAAATTGGTCAATATCTAAAGTCCACGTATCAATCTGTTTATATTATATTGTATAATGACTTTGGGATTTCCGCCTTTTATCAACAACATTTTAATAGTGGGTGGCTTTTATCATGTTTTAAAATGTTGTTAGCAAAACTTCTCTACGACTATCCTTATAATAAAGTAACATGATGTATGTTTGTCTGTCTGTCTGTTTGAACCGAAGGATCTCGCTAACCGCTAAACCGATCGGGTTCTCCTTAACTTCTCATAGGTCCTGGGAAGGTTTTTAATATTTGGGTGGAGGGTACCACCACCCTCTCAAGAGAAATCACAAAAAAAATCGAGAAAAAAAATTTCGCCCAGAGACTTCGTCGCAACATAAAGAGGTTTCATAGAGACTTGAAGGAAAGAAAAAAACATTTAAAGTGTCACTAAAGGCCTCTAGGGGCGAAGCCGCTAATGGTATACAAAATGCTTAAATAATATAGTTAAAAAATAGTTTTGTTATCAATTATTGGCGAATTTATAAATTATATCATGAATTGTCATACGAACTCCCCTTTTATATTTTATTTTTAAGAAGAAAAGGTAAAAAATATTGTTTTGGTTTGCGAGATCCCATGGTACACACAGACAAACATCTTGCTACTTTTATATTATTTTATAGCACTCGTTTTCTTAAGAAAGAGTATACTTAAAAAATAACTAACATTCAACAATATCTGAAAAGAAAGAATATTGAAAAAATGTAGGCTTCTAGCTTCAAATGACTTCAAGTAGTTGTGTGGCGTGGATAGCAATTCGCCAGGAGGGTTGGGAATCCATTACAGCTGTTGAATAAAGTGCAAAATTACGAAATATACACCCCCCAATGCACGACTTTATGCCAAACATTTGATTTTTGGTTTACCGTTTGGAATTGTAGTTTAAGAGATCTTACTTGAAAAAACACATACATAAATGGATTTACTATTGCTTGGTGATGTTATGTTACACCAGATTTTCATGTTCTCTAATAAAGTTAAAGATGCAACGGGCTAAAATAACGATTTTCCCATTTCTCCCCCTTAACTCATACCCTCCCCTCTTACTGGATGAACGAACTGATCAATAAACGAGTTCCATTCTAGCAAGCTAAATTGACGAATTTTTTTCCCGTGTCATAATATCAGCGTATCCTATTACATAAAGTAGAAAAGTTTTTTTCTCTGAAGCTTAAGATCTCAGGAACTACTGAAGTGATTGGGTTTTGTATTTAAAGTAAGCTTCACATAGGTTCCGAGATGGTTTAAGGGTATTAAATTTTCAGATTTAAGTCTTGGGATGGCTTCAAGCTATTTTTGTAACTCTTTGAATACAGAGCTCCTATATGCTAGGATTGCAACCACTAGTATTCTATATCCATTCATATAACATAAATAAAGTTAATGTGTAATATAGGAAACTTGTCCCCCGAATAAAAATGGTTTGTACTATGATTCATGGTAAAAAAAGTAAACAATAGATTATGTAATGTTGTCGCAAAACACAACTGCAAAAAAACAAGGATAACAAACACGGCTCGGCAGCAGCAGCTACTTATAAGCCTCAGTGAAATTATCATGTTATAAATTAAAAATTCTGCTGGATGCCTATTGCCTATGCTTATTTATATACAGACAATCCATCTTTTCAAAGAAAAAATATTTTTGTAAAACATGCGGGTTCAAATTTAAGGCTGATGCGCGGCTGCTGAGCCCTGATAATAACCGCAGAAGAGAGTAATTTAAAACCAAAAATAGGCATGTTTAATTTTCTATATATTTAACTTTGCTATCCGCGGAAAAATTAACTATAATACGATGCTATATATGATTTTTCAGTATGGCTAAGAACCGGTTCTAATCCAGCGGTTTCGGAGCCATCCTGGAAAATTATTACCAAATTTTCCTTCTGATTCATACAGTTTTGGAAAATTCTAAATTAAAGTAAACTACTGCAGTAAAAATCATTGATTGTTTAATTTTGTACCATTAAGTTAAATATAAATTATAAAAAATCGATATATTTTTAATTGGATTATGCACCAGATTTTCATTTACTCTCATAAAGTTGTGCTCGCAGCTGGCTACTTTAACGATATCCTCCATCCACCCTATTTAACCCATCCATCATCCATCAAGTAATTTAATACAACATCCCACTTTGGTTTGAATAGACTTATAGACATAAACAGGCCATAAATGAATTATAGAGTAACTTTAAGTTTTCATTGATGTGCTGTTTTTATATATTAAAGTTAAATTCAAAGATCTTTAAAAATTCCCAATTATGAAATAGCAATTATAAAGTAATCAAAAAAGTAGGAAATCCTAATTTTATTTTTTTCATGCGCATTTTCTTAAAAACTTTTAAAAATTTGAATACTAGTTGTCTTGAGTCAACCAAAAGAAATAACAACGTTTTTTTCGAAAAACAACAAAATAATGTTATAAAACTTTGGGTACAAGTATTATTTACAATGACACAATAGGGCATGCCTACCTTTCCCTTTTCCATAGCCTAATGGTTTAACACCCTCCTTGTGTATCACTGTACAGGCCACTGAAAATAAAGCTACCAAAAGTAACATTTCAGAGGAAGAATTAAGGGATCTAAAGGGATAAGACAATGGCCAATAACTTAATGTACATCCCCAATGAATATAAACAAACGTTTTTTTCTTTGTAGACTACAATTAGTGGTTTAAAACGCTTGGATACTCAACTTAATTAACCAACCATTCAAAATTTAATTTCCCAAAGTTGTTTAGCCAGCGAATAAGAAAATATTATCATAAAACTTTGAGGACTAGTGTAATAAACAGCCCAATGTCCCATCCCTCCCAAGGAATATTTGTATTTCATTGTCCAATGTCCAAAGTTTGAATGCAAAAGAAAGATTCATCAGTTCATGAACTGGTTCAAAGCTTACTAAGTTTACTATAACCCTTTGTAAGATTATCAAATAAATTTTAAACATAATCAAGAGCAGTTTTTTCCATGAAATCAGGGATCATCAGTGATAAGACAATAGACGATAAATTTAAAAAAAAAAAAAACATCTAAAATGATTAAAAGCAAAATTACACAGAGACAGAGGTAACAATTGGCTGTTTATTACACTTGTCCCAAAAGTTGTATAATAACGTTTTCTTATTGGTTGGCTTAACAATTTTGGGGACTCTCATCGAATTTTGATTGGTTAGTTCATAAAGTTGAGTGTACAAACATTTCAACCACTAATTTAAATATACAGAAGGTGTAATTTGTAATGTACACCTCATGCAAATTATAATTATTGGTTGAAAAGTTTAGACACTGCTTGTTAGTTCTCAGTCAATCAATTAAAATTAAATAAAATTCAACATTTTTGAGGCAACGAATAAGATAACGTGGTTTTAATACCAGGTACTAATCTAATTTTTCCGTCCAATGTCCCCTCCCTTCCTGTACAATATTTTGTTGTATATTTGCCAGAGAGGAAGGGATATTGGGCTGTTTATTACACTAGCCCCCAAACTTTTATAATAACGTTTTTTATTAGTTAGAAAAGGAACATTGGGGACTCTTTTGATTGGTTGGTTCATAAAGTTGAGTGTCCAAACGTTTCAACCGCTAATTGTAATCTATTGAAAGGGTAATTTTGTTTATCGTGATTGGGAATTTATCAGCCATTGTCCTACTCCTTGAGATTCCTGTATATTTGCAGTGTTTGTATGTAAATAATAGTAAATAATAACTGACCAATAAATTAGGTCAATATTAGCGAGCTAAATTTATAGCAAATTTTGTTAATATATCCATGTTTATTTTAATGTATATTAATATTTATTATTAGTTGACAACTATTTATAGTCAAGTTTTAAAAGAATTTTAAATTTTTGTTCTAAGAAAATTATTTCTACCTCTAAATGTTTTACCCATAAAGAAAATTTTTTATATTAATTTTCTTTCTAATTTATGTTGTAAAATTTTTACAGTAAAAACTATATTCAAATTTATTTGTTTGTTTTTATGCTTGTAATAGTTATTTATCGCATCGTATTATAGACACTTTTCCAAGGATATTGAAATGAAAAAATTTAAGATTACAACCAAGTGTATTATCTCCAAGGAGCCAAAGGTCTATCAAAACAGGTAATGATTTTTGTTTTAATATTTGTGGAAAATTGTCTGTAATTTGATGGCATACATGATTTTTAGTATGACTTAGAACCAGTTCTAATCCATCAGAAATTAATCGGTTTCGAAGCTATGCTGGAATAAAAATAGTCATTGTTGTATATTTAATTTTTGCAATTATATGAAAAGTCATCGAGTTGCATTTGATTTTTTTATATTTTTACATAAATAAATTCATTAAAAAATTAGGATGACAACATCCATAAAAGCGAAGCTCTAAAATCAAACAGTTGAACAAACGAACAGAAAGAGTGTCAAAACTTAATCAGCAGAAGATTAAGTTAAAGTTATAAACAAAACTTACTGCAAAATTGCGTAAATAAAAGGATTCTGTGTAAGGAACTCTTTATTTGTTTATTTTAATTATGATATATATCAATTAATCGAAAATTGTCTTATCCCTTTAGATCCCTGCAATAAATGCAAGATAAAATCTGGGAGTTTGAAAAGTGTCCATGCATTTTTGCGAATTTTTATCAAATGAAATTCAGCAAATATTTTTCTAAACAAGGATGGCAACTTCCAGAAGTAGCAAAGCACAAAAAAATATGGATGGGAATCCGGACAAGGAGATTAGAAAAGTATTGGTTAAAATCAAGAATAGAAAATTAAAGAATAAAACACTAAAACTAAATGAGGATATTTAGTTCGCTTTTTTGAGAGTGATTTATTCTTTGTGGTTTTGAATACTAACTTTTGAAAAGCCTAAAGAATCAAGTTTTTTCTCTATACTCATGGGCTAGTTACATTTGTCTAAGTGATTTGATACAAGTTTTACACTAAATAATTGTTTTTGAAAAGTAAAAAAAATCCTAAAAATAATCAATCTTTTGTGGGAAAGGGGACGTTGAACTATTTATAAATTTACTGGTACTCAAAGTTTTTATAACTACATTACCTTTTTTGTTGGCTTCCAAAATTTGGGTACCTTTTTTGGATTTTAATTGACTGTTTTAGTTCAAAAAAATTTTGGCAAGGCTATCTTTTCTAAGAGGTTATTTCTCTTGGGAGGGTGGTGGAACCCTCCCCATAAAAGGTATAAACCTTCCCGGGACCTATGACAAGCTACATTGTAAAGGAGAACCATTAACAAGATCCTTTTGTACAGACAGAAAGACAAACACACAAAGACATCCTGTTACTTTAAAATAAAACGACCTTTAAAAGGTCTAAAAAGACAAAAGACCTGAAAAAAATACAAAAAGCCTAATGGGACAAAATGCCTAAAAAATATAATGTTTTTAGGTCTTTCCTGCTTATGACTTAGTGTTTCTGTACCCGGACAAATTTCCATATGAAATTTTGTCTGGAAATCTTAACATGAATAACATCGACTAATAACTAAGTTTGTGTTCATTTTTGGCAAAAGTAGTTTATGTACGTTTTAAGTATATCATTGTTTACTGATACTTTTTTTATCCTTAATAATATTTCCAGTATGGCTTCGAAACCGGTCAATATCCGCTGAATTGGAACTAGTTCTAAGCCATACTGAAAAAGCATGTATCGTTTTGTATTATGGCCAATTTTCTACAAATATTAAAAATTATAACAGTTTATACCAGTTTTGTTATCCTGGGCCTTTGACCACTAGGGGCTATAAAACAATGGACATAAAATTAGTTTATTTCCACAACGCAAATAAACAAAATTAAAAGATGAAAATTGCTGTTTTGGACACTGTTAAATTGTAACCAACCAATCAAAATTTCAAAAATTAAGTTTTTGAGCCAATGTGTATAATAAACAAGTAAGGGGGAAGTAAGTAAGTAAAAATATACAAATTATTAGTAGCATTAGGTACTCATTGTTTACAATTTTTAACAAATCTTCTTATTGAAGTCTTTTCTATCTATCTTTCTATCTCTTTTTTCTCTATTCAAGTCTATACTGTTTATAAAATGTATCTCAAAACTAAATCAGATTTGATTGCAAAAAAGAATCTTTTATTACGCCTAATATCTAAGATTAATTTAAATGCAATGTAACCAAAACAAGGATGACAATATTCATAAATCGCAAAGCCAAAACTCATGGATCGACAAACGGACAGAACAGATGTTCAGTAATTTTAAAAGAAAAAGATAATAAAAATATATATTCTCATTATTAAAGGTTGCCTTTAAAAAATATTTCAGCTGTCTATCTTGAATAGAAGCTGAGAAATTCCTTTTCTTATACTCAGACAGCGGGAAAAACGCACGGACATACATTTGAAATTATAAATATTATACCCATAAATTAGAGTATTGTCCAATTAATTTATAATATTGGCTAATTTATAAATTATGCTAAGTTTGGAGAACACCCTTGCCTTTTAAAAACCTCTTTTTGTTGTTTCTAACTCAGTTTACAACTAGACTTTAGAAAGCACGGCTGTATGAATATTATGGTGAATTTGTGTACAATTTCAGTTATCATTATGTATATTTTAATTATCTAAAAGTAACAGGATCTCTGTCTGTGTGTGTCTATCTGACCGAAGGATATCTGTAAATGCTGAACCAATTTGGTTCTCCTTTACAGTGTAGCTTCTCATAGTTTCTGGTAAGAAAGGGGGGAATCACCACCCTTCCAAGAGAAATCGACCCTAGATAGAAAATTACCCCTCCAAAAAATTTTGATTTTCTTTATAAAGCTACAATTGAAAGTGGGGGTCGACTTACTACCCCCTCAAGGGGCATAGACGCTTGTATATTATATATTGTTTATAAGTTGCGAAGCAATACTATAAGTAATAACATTTGTTTTTACATCCATTGATGTTTAAAAGTCAAGCTAGTATTCTTTTTTTCAAATTTTTCTCTTGGATTTGATTATATTTATTATTTGAAATGTTTTTGTATGTTGTAAAATGAAACCCTTATAAAAAGTATTTTTGAATCATTACTTTTTATACTAATTTTGGCTTCGCCTATAGGTCGTCAAAGAAAAAAAAGGGTGTTATAGTCCCTTTCGTGGCAACGCTCCTTAAGGGGCGTATTTTTGTTTTTTTCACAGTAGCTTTTCTCCTATTTCTAGACCCTGCGGGGCTAATAGCCTAACCCTGTGGGGCAATCACCTAACCCAATATATGACCTAACCTAACCTAAAATAACATATCAAAAGCCATTTTAAAAATACGATTAATCGCCCCTTAAGGAGCGTTGCCACGAAAGGGACTATTCCCAAATAGGGTACCCAATCTTGCTTCAATTTTCTTTTCTTTTATTTTTTATTTTAAAGTTGAATCATATAATTTGACATAAATATTTTAAAATTAGCTGGAAGTCTTTCAAAGCATTAAAACGTGTTTTAATTTGAGGCTTAGTCGCCCTAATTGTATATAATCAGAAACGTTTTGCAAAAGGCCTCGAATCTCTAGAGGGGGAGTGGGGGTTCTTGAATCATCTCTCTGAAAAATGGCCAAAAACTCTCCCTCGATGATTTCTAACTGCCCTGAAAAAAACAACAATCGATTCTTCCATTTACGAGATCTTAGTGGACATACAAACACACACTATAAAGGGAAAAGCAGGTTGTGGTAAAAATCCGTAAAGGTAGTGTGTTTTAAGTTAAAAACAGTAGAAGAACGATAAAAATTTTGTCTATAGTTTTTTTTCAATAAGAAATACACATATTTATCTAATATTATCGTTCTACAACTATTTTTAAGCCTTAAAACACACACCTTTACGGATTTTACCCGAAACCTATTTTTCCCTTTATTAAAATATAAAGCTTAATTTTTCTTGGTTTCTTGTTAGTTAAAATTTTACAAAAGTAGCATGTTATGATTTTATTACTAATTATAACCATTAGTAAATAATTTTTATTTGGTAAATTACAGAAATTTTCTGCGTATATTCATTTTTTGGGAAAACCAAGGTTTTCCACTTTTTCACGCTTCAATACGTTTTTATTCATATATTGAAGTTTATAATTTTACAAAAGATATATTATTACTTGGATGTTGCACCAGATTTTCATTTACTCTAATAAAGCGATATTTCCTTTCCCTCCTACTGGATGAACGAACTGACTAATAAATGAGGTTCATAATAGCAACCTAAAATTTACGAAAATATTTCCCTGTCAATATATCCCCATATTATAAATACTTTAGTTTTACGGGTTTAGCTCATTCAGCGAAGATTTTCTATAACTCTAATACAAAAAAGAACGATGACAACGGACGATAAATTGACCAATATCCCAAATGATAATAAGCTTAATTACCCTACTGTAGAAAACAAGAATTGGTTGAAAAGTTCAGTAGAGGTACCCTTTTACCAAAGAAAAAATAAGATAATTTAAAATCTTTAAGTACCAGTGTAATTTACAGTTCAATGTCCCCTCCCTCCCTGTAAGCTTCAACTTCCCAAAGATGTCATAGGATGTAAGATTCGTGGATATGTTAACAGGGGAAAATTTGTCGTCAATTTAGCTTGCTATTATGGACATAATTATTGGTCAGTTCGGACATCCAGTAGGAGGGAAGATTATGGAGTAAAGGTTGTAGATTTTAGGTATCATTATTTTAGCCAGCTACTAGTTTTACTTTAACAGAGTACATGAAACTATGGTGCAACATCCAAGTAATAATATATCGATTAACAATATGAATCATAACCAGATAAAAATCTGTTTTCAAAACTTATTTTTACTTGAGTTTACTGGTTTTATACTTAAAAGGCCTCAAAACATTATCAGAACAAAAAAAATAGAAAAATCATGCTTCTTTTAAATCAAATATCTGCTGTGCCC
>LS057433.1:0-10950 GCA_900241095.1 Acartia tonsa
ACCTCACCCTCGCCGAGTATGGCAGGTGTCCCAAATTAAGTCACCGTAATGAATGACGCTCTCCGCAGAGGAGCTTGAGATAAGGGTAGTACTGATATCATGTAAGAGACTATTAAGTTTTCAAACTTACACAATAATCTCCTTCAAACACAACCAGGGGAAGTTGCTTGATTATTATTGCGAATGAGAAATTCGTGTCAACACACGGAGAATTGAACTCGAACTCTCACCACCGTAGCTCAGTGTGTTACCACTGAGCTACGGCGCCCCTCAACATGTGTTTATACTTTATATTGGCTGATGGTATAACACACTTTCACTTTCTATAGTCTAACGGTAATGATATAAGAGACATCTTAATGGGCATGTGATTTACTTAGCTGCTAATTGAGATCGACTTTTTGTATACACAAAATGAGCAGTTGGACATTAAAGGTAATGATTGATTTAAAATTCCTAACAAAACTGGCATTAATCTTAGGATTTTTAGTTTAATATTGATTGAAAATTGTCTGCAATACGATGGTATATAAGATTTTTCAGTATGGCTAGGAACCGGTTCAATTCCAGCAATTATCAATCGGTTTCAAAGCCATACTGGAAAAAATCTTACCTAGTATAATATTATAGCTACAAAACATTTACATTAAAATTAGAATAAAACAAATTTATCTACCATTGCCCTATATATTTAATCCTGTGTTTAAAGAGATTAAATCGGCAGGCAATCCAATTTTGATCCATGAATGAAATAACGTTTATGCTGGGAGTAGGTGAATTTCATTTATCATAATTTGGGCGGTTTCCGAGGACTAGTGATCAAATCAACATAACAGATTTATAGAGTTATTTTAGCTATAAATTAACTGTGGAACAAAGCAAACATTTTTAGAACCCATCTTCAAAGATGAATTGAATTAGACTATATGTGTATATAAGAGTTAAGATTGTTTTTAAATTGCAAAAGGAATTGCTTTAAAAAAAGGTTAATTATAGCAATGGATATAGAGTAGGTGGATATTTTGAGAGATTCTCGCATATCATGATAGAATATTTCTCCCAGCTGGCTAACAAAACAATTCAACCCCCTTTATGACTTCCATCCGCTAACCATGACCTCGGAGGAACGTATTGGCCAATATCTGAGGACTATATTAGAAATCTAAATTAGTGACAAAAATTACCCTGTCCCAACGTATAATATATCCATCATTTTAGTAAATGAGAAAGAGTATGTTTAAGATCTTTTAAACAGCTGATTGTAATGTTTAGGTTTTTGTCATGTGTTGTGCTTTTTCTAACAGTTTTTATAAAAGTGAAATCTTTTTTCAGTTTAAGTTCATTTCATAACTAATGTGTCTAATAGATATATGTAGGTATAAAGATGTGAACCTTTGTAAAGAAAAACAAGGATGAAACTTCCATGAGTAGTAAAGTACAATAAATAATGGATGGACTAAGAGTTGTAGGAAATCACAAAACCTTTATGAAAAAGATATCTTAAGTATCATGACTGACGGACCAAGTAAGTTGTAAACTGGATGCCTTATTAAAAATTGGATATTCACCAAAAAAATTCGGCAGAGAAAATTACGTTTTCCACATAGCGTTACGAACTTAAGAACAGACGGACAGACAAACAATTATAGAACAGCAGAGTAGCTTGGATTATAAAAAGAGGTTTCTTGCAATATAGACAAATTTAAACACAAGCTATTAAGCCAATTGTTACAAAAATTTTAAGAAACTCTCTTTAAAAAAACTTAATTTTATTCTCTTTAGCCAAGAATTTTAAAGAAAATTATTTGGATGATACAAATACAGTTGTGAAGTTTCCCTAACAAATTACAACCATTTAGGACGAGCATTCGATTTCTTTAGTTTAAGGAAAATATAACCTTACTACTTTATATTTCAGCACTTGAGGCTATGCCCCTAGAAGTAAGGTGGGGAGAGGAATGTAAACCCCACAATTGATTTTAGTTTTATAAATAAAAAGTTTAAAATATTAAAGACTAGGTTTTTTTTTCTAGGGTCGATTTCTACTCAAAGGGTGGTGGTACCCTCCCCCAAAATAGTTATTATTCTTCTTAGGACCTATGAGAAGTTACAATGTAAAGAAGAACCATATCAGATTAGCAGTTAGCGAGATCCTTCGATACAAATAGACAGATATACAAACATCCTGTTACTTTTATACAAGGAATAATCTTGGTATTATTACTAAACTATTCTGAATAATTAATTAACATTAATATTACATAAGTAAAAAGTTTTATATTTTTTCACATTTTTGTATGAAAACTTATAAAAGAAGAGAAAGAAAATAATTCTCTTTCTTTGATGGAAGAAGAATTAATCATCCATTCTTTATTTCTGGTTCAAATTTTAGAGCAAGTTGTCTCAGACCATTCTCAAACTAACTGTTTTACACTGACTCAAAAACGTAAAAGACAATAAATCAATGGTCAGATATCTGACTATTTTATTGAAATATTATATCATGATTAATAGATTTAAAAATAATTTATATTTAAATGAAAGAGGGTAGAATTTTCTAGTAGAAAGTATCCTTAGATATTCAATATAATTTGTTTTTAATGTTAAATTTTATTTAAGCTTCTTATAAGACTACTAAATTTTTTCCATCACATTTATGCTATTGGTATATTGTCCTCAATGGCCACGAGCAGGTGAGAGGAAGGGGTCAGAAGTCCTCAATTTGAAAATAAAATAGCCTAATACCAAATCCGTAACTATGTAAAGCTTCTCTATAAAGTAGATCTCAATTAGTTCAGTAGTAATTAATATCCCAAGCTTCAGGCAATAAACCTTACTACTTTATTAAATGGGATTGGCTATTTCTTAAATTTTTCTTAATTTTACAGATTTTAAAAATACCCATTTTGTAACACAAAATAACATTTAGAATTTTCAAACTTTCTCCAGTTTCAAATTATTTTAAGTAAACTCTAATGTTAAGTTGCTGTGCAGCAAGAGATGTCAAAATATGATTATATAACTAACATACAATTTATCAATAGGTTCTAAAGATGAACCAAATTATCTTAATGGTATATCTCTACAATTGCATTTCTTTTAGAAACCTTTATCATAATATTCTATCTCTGAATTATTGTTAGGAATGGATTGTATACAAAATTTTAACCTAGGGTCATGTAAATAATTTCTTAATGGAGCCAGGAAAATAGTTTGAGATTAATAATCTATAGTTAATCAGAGTGGGAGGGGACAGTGAGCTGTTTATAACATCAGTCCCAAAAGGTTTTCTTTCGTTGGTCCAATAACTTTTGGTACTGTTATTGGTTGGTTGGTTCATTGTAAAATGTTCAAAGGTTTCAACCATTAATTGAAATCTAATAATAGGATGTCATTGTGTATAATAATTGAGGATTCACATTAATTTATAGGCCATTGTCTTATCCTTTTAGATTCTTGATAGTTAATATTCATACAGTCTTAGAATAGCTGACCCATTTTTTGTTTATTGCTGTCCATGTAAGCAAGAGTTGGTTCAATAGCCACTATTTTAAAAATATCTCTTTATTTTCATCGTGACAATCTTTAAATTTTGTCTGCTAATATTGTGATGCAGTTAATATTCCTTTCAAAGGCAAAGAAAAATACAATGGTAATACAAAACATCATTCAATTATATAAGTAACAGTATTTCAATTATGAAAAAATTTAATTACTTAAAGTATATATATTTATCCAGATAACTAGCTGGATCCAGTGTTGGGGACCTTTTTTGTCTGTTAGCAAATTGCTTTCTTCTTTTATATTTCAGATGCTGTTGGCTGATATTTAACGACCCAATTGAAAGTCGGTACAGGGTTAGCTAGCAGGGTTAGAACATACATTTATTAGACCCTTCCTCATCTATTGTTTCACTTAAATCACCAAATAAACATGGTAGGCATATGTAAAAGAACTTAAATATCCAAATAAATCAGTTTAAACCAATAAATTTTCAAGAATTTTACTTTTCTTGCATAGTTAAAAGGAAGTTAAGAGGTACAAGTTGTTTTCAAAGTTTAAAGTTTGTAATTTATTACTTTAAAAATAAAATACTTAGATTCTTTATTTAAGCAAAAGAAACAAAGACAATGTAATTTCATGACAAAGGAAACACTTTTGAATTTTCTTTAAAAGAGAATGTGTTTAGCCAATTTTGATTAAAACTTTTTTAAAAAAATTATTCTGTTTAATTTAAAGCCAATTTTTAAAGGAATTCATTCTACATGTATATTGATTTATTTTCTTATTCTTAAAATCACCAAAACCAGAAATCATACGGTGAAGCCATTAGGTTTGCCATGTTTAGAACCAAGTTGAGTAAGATCACTTCTTTGTGTGTATTTTATGGAAGCCAGAGAGCAAAACTTTGTCCATAAATTTCCATATTCAAAAACTTGTTCATAGGGTCCAAACAAATCAACATAATACTATCTCAAAAATGGCCTCCTGAAAAAAAGGATATCATTTTATAAAATACAAATTTTACACAAATAGAACATAAGGATTAATCATTTTGCTTCTAAAGTTAAGAGCTATCTTGATTTTTTTAAAAATGTATAATGTAATATTTTCTCATTTAAAGCTTAATTCTATTATGTACAATAATATTTGTATCTGTGTAGACATTTCCAATTTTCAGACCTGCTTATAGAAATTTAACAAAACTTTTGACTAGATTTGCTTTGAGGAATCAATCTATTAAAAATATTATTTGTTCATTTCTTTTGTAAATTTCAGACATTATTCTGGGAAAAAAATTCTTGTTCGTCATTTTGAATTGAACTATTATATTTTTGAATAAAGCCCAATGTACTTTATTTTTTTTCCTGAATTTTCAACAAATATTTATTGTACACAATAACATTCTGATTTAAATTAATAATAGACCTGTTAGGCATAGCATATATGCTTATACAAATACTATAAGCTGAATATGTCAAAAACAGATAATTTCTTAGGAAAAATGAAGCTGTTTATAAAAATATATTAGATTTCATTGTTACCTACTTGTAGTAGAATATGTATCCATTGTACTGAAATTGTATTTACCCAACAACAAAGCAGAACAATTGTTTAAAATGCATTTTTGCAAGTATAAATTTGAGTTGAACCTCATAACATGTTATAAATCACTTTTCTCCGTGTAAACACACATCGTAATAATTCAACTTGTACAAGATCCAGGTTGAATTTTTTTCCCTTCAAAGTTTGTTCAAGTTTAAACTGTGGCACAAGCTCAAAATTGATCTTTTTATGCCCAGCCCCCCACCCCCCACCCTCTAATTTTATCTCTGTATCAAATTTTTTGGCGAAAAATTCTTTTTTTAGGGGTCAAGAGAAAGTTAATACATAAAAGGAGTTATTTTATTTTACATAACAGAACATTCAGGTAAGAACAATAAATCAATCAAACAAAAAAAATCACTTTGAATAATTACTTTATAATAACAAAGTTCTTGATATTCTAATAAAACTGAGCTTGATCTTTAAAATCGTTAAAAGCCGTGGCCATAACGTGGCCGTAGTCGTAACCGTTGCAGTAGCCGTCGCCACTGCCAGTGCTGCCAATAAAATATGGATTTTTAAATATTTGAAGTTTTTACGTATTATTATTATTTTTAAAAATATTTTTACTGAAAATTCAAAAAGTGGTTGTGATTTAAAGATTTAAGGCCGTGGCCACACGTAGCCAATTTGATTTAGAGATCGCTATCAGGTTAGTGGCTGTACCTCTGGCAGCGGTAACGGCAACGGCTACACATTTAAAGATCCAACTCTAATAGGCAGTGTGTTAAAGGAGTAAATACCTTAGGAGTGTAGAATAAACACTTTCAAATTCTTAGGTGGAAAGACAACAAAGTAGTTCAATACAAGCTAAGTCTATCTTATAAGAAGACATGTTTTTATCTTCTTCTTAGATTCATTAAAAATTAAAAACAATTTAACGTTGTCATTGTCATCAAAACTGTTCCATGCTGGCTATCTCTTACCCTAATATAGCCTAAACTGAGCATCTACATCAAGGATTCATATGTGTAAACTAAGCTTAATAATATAATATGATACTATTATATACTTTTTCCATGATCCACTGTCAATTCAAGAGATTTTGCTTATAATATAAAGTTTAAATAATAGTATGTGTGTATGTAGGATAGTTGGAAAGAACAATATTTATCCTAGTCAACTTTTATGCTGGATTTACATCATTAATTAAGAGACATTTTAGCTTTTCAAGTCTAGATAATGTGTATGAGGGTATTAACCTTATTTCCTAGCTTTAAACTTTAGTTAATTCAAAATTACAAAACACAAAAGAAGTTTTTGAACCACTTTTTTGTATAAGCATTTGAATAACCAATAGCGTGTAGAGTTTTATTTTTCACAAGTTATAATTATATGTACTATAACATAATTTTTAAAATAAATTATAAATGAAAAGATAACTTTTGGCATTATGAGAATTCATAAATTTGTTATCTTGTGTTGCAAGCTGACTCAGCTGTCAAAATATTCTTTTAATCTTTTTTTTCTTTCTTTCTTTGCCCAGGTTAAATTCAATTTTCCTCTCCGTCAAGAATGTCAATACTAAAATGAATGAAATTTTTTTCTGACACATTACCTCCTTCATATGCATAACGTCACACTGTTTGGTAGCATAGCTACATGTCACAAATGTTAGTAGGTAAGTCTTCATGTATATTACAGAAAATATATGCAAAATGAAATGTAAAGATCTAAGAAAAACACCTCCTTTTTTTAGCTTTAAATATTTTCTACATACTAATGTGACACTTAATCATATTTTTATTATTCTTGATAAGAATATAGTATTGCTCTGAAATTTAAAAATATTGAATTTTAAACAATCTAAACCATGTAATTTTCCATTTACTATCTCAATATTACATTTCCACCTCCCTAATTAATTCGAGCCTGTATATATTCTTTTTGCTCTAACATGAATTTTAATTTCAGTGAGTACATATTTTTTTGTACCAAATCTGAACAATACCCTTCAAGATTTTTTATATCAGGGCTCAGCAGCCGTCAACAAGCAACGACAAAGCTGATTTTTCAAATAGTCATTTGGGTACTAAACCTAATTTTTTCTCCGAAACCAAACAACACAAAAATGGCGGCTGTAAACCACTTTATACTCTCACATGCAGATCTCTGTATGTACATTGTACACAAAACTTCTTTCCATTTGCAATTTTTTTCCATTTTCCAGTGCAAACATTATTCCCAATCCAGAAGAAGAATGCTTGAAGAAAAAAGTTACATTGAAAAAGTTTGTTTGGTGCTGCTAGCCCTCATCTCTAGTTAAGTTTATGCTCATCTCAAGTGATGATGATTGGTTAAGTACATCTCTAGAAAAATTGGGGAAGGATTATTATTCTAATTTAGGCAATAGTTTGGGTAACAAGGACTAAATGTTCACAGGAGAGAAGGGAAAATGGGTTGTTTATTACACTAGTCCCCAAAGTTTTATAATAACGTTTTCTTATTTCTTGGTTTAACAACTTTGGGGACTTTAGTAGAGTTAAGTATACGATGGAAATTATATTCCAAATGAAAAAAAAAGTTTAACATAAATGAAGTTTTAAAAAGGTGAATTTAAGTTAAAAAGTGAATAAGGTTTGATAATTTTATAAGAAAAAGACTGATGGAAAGTAAAAAGAAGTTGTATAAAGAATAAAAACTGTGGTTTATCGTTGGTTGTAGTGTAGCTATGCTTTAAAAAACACAAGGCTTATGAAGCAATATTTTTCTGATATTGAAGCAAAAAGATGTTATTTTCAAGCCATTTCATTTTTATTTGTAAATATTGAGGGATACAAAAAAGTACGAAACTATTTTCAAAGTACATTAGTAAACAGCACACCACTTTTGGTTTACTAAGGTTTTCATTTTAGCAGAAGTAAGGTAGAATAGTTATTTATTGCATTGTATTATTGAAAGCTTTCCACGGATATAAAAATGAAAAATGATAAGATTGACTTTTAAAAATATTAAATAATTGAAACCTACTCATTTTTCTGTGGATAATAAAATGAAAAAATATAAGATAGGTTTTATTTTTTTATTTAGATATTCTATACGATATACGATGATATAGATGTTTTTCAGTATGCCTGAGAACCAGTTACGATCCTGCGTATATTAATCGATTTGAAAGCTATACTCGAAAATAAATTTACATGTGACTCTAAATCGACTAACTCCATGAAGAGATATCAAAAATCAATCAGTTATTCATTCCTATTAGCAAATTAGCCTTTTTTTCAACTTTTACCATCCTCAAAAAAATGTTATTTTCACTAAATTTGACTCAAGATTAACAATCCAAAGTTAGTTCTGAGAAATACCAGAAATTGTATTAATAAATTGCAGGTACTTTCCATAATTTGATTAAATCACACCAATTTGGACAAATACAAATTGTTGTATTTGACAACTCTAATTTTGTGCACAAAATTCACAATTACAGGGATAATACATTAGAGGATAAATTATTCTTTCCCCAAATTCTTAAACTTAAACTAGAGGGAGAAAGGGTTAAACAGCTGTATTTCCCAATCGCAAACGTCTTGTTCAACCTTTCTATTGGGTTACTGAAAATCAACAAATGGTGTCGCTTATATTAATACAGCCAAGTAGCAGAAAATAATTTAGAAGCAGACGAAAGAGGTCTTTGAAAAATGAAGGGCGGCAGTTGTCTGTATCTATATCTATACTATTGATCTGTTGAAAAAACAATAAAAGGTTTACTAAATTAGCCATTTTATGAAATTATATAATTTTGTATAAACGCTTAAACTAAAGGAAAAAATTGTGTTTATGGTTCAACTTTTTTGGCTTGATTAGTATTACTCACAGAGACAAAAATATACTTTTCAAAAAATCTCGTATAACTTTGTAATGGCATTAGAGTAAAACACTAGAGGTAGAAATAAGAGAGAAAGAGGGAGAGGGTTAAATAACTGAATCTACTCATCACAACCACCTTGTACAACCTTTCTATTGGGTCATTGAAAATTAACCAATGGTGTCGCTTATATATCAACACCGCCTGGTAGCAGAGAGTAATATAGAAGCAGACGAAAGAGGTCTGTATATATATCTATATTATAGATCTGTTGAAAAAACAGTAAAAGGTTTACTAAATTAGTCAATTTATAGACTTATGTCACTTTGTATAAACGCTTAAATAAAGGGGAAAAGTTGTGTTCATGGTTCAACATTTTTAGCTTGATTAGTATTAATCACAGAGACAAAAATATATTTTTCTACAACTGTGTTAGAAACGTTATGAATACTCCAAAACAGAATCGAATCCTCATTTTCTCTTTTACTTTTCCAGTATGTCTTCGAAACCGATTAATAGCCTATGGATTAGAACAAGTCCCAGTCATACTTGAAAATCTATATAGCATCGTATTACAGAAATTTTCTACGACAACTAAAACAAAATCATAAGATTGAAACCAGATCTTTAATGTCCGCGGAAAGCTGTTTATAATATGATGTGATAAATAACTAATATTCAACAGACTAACAAAAGGAGTTCAAATTTTTTTTTAAATTTTGTAATATTTCTAGAAATTTAAATTTTTAAAAATTAGTTATCTCTTTAAATTGCAATATTTTGATAAAACGGTCAATCCTAAAAATACAACCAATCCCAATGCATTGCTACAGATATTTTCCGCATCCTTAATTTACATGCCCTGTTATTTCTAGGGTTGCAGGGAGAGGTAAATGATAAATAAAACAAATTTTCTCCAGTTAACAAATATGTCTAGGATTTCAACCGTTCAGTCTGTATTTTCGAAAGAGCTAGACCTAATTATTTGTCAGTTTGTTTCTCCAGTAGGTGAGGAGGGTCTAGGAACAAGAGGGGTTTCGTTGTTTAGGCAGCTGGAAGTATCACTTTATTAGATTATATATCGATTATTATAAAAGTCTACAGAAGACTGTATATTTTAAACTTAGCAGAGCTGGATCTTTAAATAATTTTAGTGGTGAGCCAGATCGGGGTGACGAATTTCAGCCAATCACAGCGCGGCATTTCATAAAATGCTGTGCCCTTATTGGTGGAAAGTTGGCTTACCGCGATCTGGCTCACCACTAAAATGATATAAAGATCCAGCTCAGTACACTTTTAAACAAAAAACGAAAATAACAACATCCATAAGAACTAAAGTTAGCAAAAAACTTGAAAATAAATTTTATTAGAAAGGTTTAAAAAAGATCAAATGTTTAAATGTTAGAGTTAAGATTAATACAGAAGTTTTTGCTGGTTGATATCTTGCTTGGCACTGAACCGATTAGGTTTTCTACTTTAGGGAAGCTTTACTAAGTCCCGATATTGCTATATTTTTGCCTCCTCTTGCGAATATAAAACCCAAAGATATTTTAAAATGTTACGTAGATACACTTTTTAAAAGTAATAACCAAACAAAAATGAGCGCTACATGCAAAGGAATTGGTTTTAAAGTTTTATTATTGGAGCTCTCTAAAAAACAATTGTTTATTAAACTGCACAGATTAAGTGAATTGAAAAGAAGATTTACTCCTAAGAATGTCAGTAAGATTTTAGTTTCCTTGCATATAAGCTGCAACTCACAATACCAACTCATATACATTTTTAGTAGCGAAGCTACTATATAATTCGAATTATCCGTCTGTCTGTTTAGGTTAATTTGGTCCGTTAGTCTGTCAATCATACTTCAAAATGTACCGCAGTTTTCTATTTATTTATTTTTTTTCTCTCTCTCTCTCCCTATCTCTATCTCTATCCCTCCCTCTCTCTCTCTCTCTCTCTCTCTCTCTCTCTCTCTCTCTCTCTCTCTCTATGTATATATGTATTATATAGAGATGGTCTATAAAAGAGAGTTGGCG
>LS057434.1:0-10950 GCA_900241095.1 Acartia tonsa
ATCTGATAACTTCAGAAGCATATTTAGTACTGCAATAATTATCTTAATCTATAATTTAACAACGGGTAATTTAATTTTAAGTTTTTGCAAATCGGACAAAAAACACCTAAGATATGAAGACATAAAAAATATATAAAAAGCTGCTTGTACTTTTATCTACAGAAACAAAAATATCCCTTAGACCAACAGGAAATTTAATTTTGATACCATTATCTACAAAAAAAAATTTAAAATCTTACTAAAAACATCATAATACGGTGAAAAATTGAAAATTATGAGAGCAAAATGTGAAAATTATAATAGCAGCCAAAAAGCTACTTAAAACCATTCCGACTACCATGGATATTTGATAGTTAGTTATGCTCCAATATGAATATTGACAAGAAGTTTCAGCCTTTTATTTTGAAAAGGATCGCCGAGAAAGTTACGTTTCCTCTCTTCTATGTCATAACGGAAGGACAGACAGGCGGATATTTTGAATTGTAGAATAGCTTTGCTACTAATAAAAAAGGAAATGCAATTGTAAAGTAAAATTTAGGTTTCATAAAAATCCCCCTCTTTTTCCCAATATATAAAAAAATTCCAAGTTAATTAAGTTATTTCTCATTATTAAAAGTTTTATTCTCGTTAAGGCACTTTTTTATCTATATTTTTATAATTAAAATCGTTTACCTCAAAGTACCCTGTAGATAATCATCAATTTCCTCTTGTCCGTGCACAGTTCTTTCTTTAAAAAGGTCAACTTTATTATCAAAATCTAATCCAGATTGTGTCGGCAGTTCAATAAGCTTCATGTGATGTTCAATATAGCGACCAAGCTGGGTTTTTACACTCTCAAAACAGATATCCAACAGGAGCTTGGGTTTCTTTCTTGGAGCCATTTCTTGATTTTCTTATAAAAGAATAATTGGTAACTAAGATTATATTTATTATGGTCAAAGCAAATTGTTGCTGAAATGTTACTCTTATTTAAAAGTAATCTTTTAAGAGTGAAGAATATCTCAAAATTAGTGTGTAAGTATGGAAAGGGGGTTAATATTGCAGTAAAAAAGTCCCCTCGAATGATGAATGAATATTTTTCTTTTCGCTAATAATAGTCAGAGGTAAAATTAAAATTTAGGGGAGGGGGGAGTATGAATATCTCAATTTTTTATTGGATTTCAAAAGGTTGGGGAAACTACCCCCTCTTTTTCCCCAAAAAAATTCAGGGTGCCTGTGGTAACACCAACTTGGGGGTAAAATTTTTATGGGTGGTGTAAGATTTATTATATTTCACAACATTTTAGGATGGGCTTACGGCCACCCCCCTTAGCTGAGGTTCCTGATGCCTATTTCCCTTCTCTGAAAGTCATTCCCCTGCTTTACATTATAAATAGTAAGTTCATTACAGTTTATCAATCTATGCCTTTAATTAGAAAAACATTAGTTTTAACAAACTTAATTTGCTTTTGTCAATATAATTATAAACATACCCTAAATGACTATAATCACTGCACAGAACTTTGTTTTCAAATATTTTGTTTATGTCAGCGAAAGTAAAAACATTTGATCAGCTGCTTGCTTGACTTTCCACCTATACAAATATTTTACTTAGGATAATGTACGCACAAAATTAAGAGTAACTCAAGATGAAAACAAGTCAAAAGGAATTATGATAAAAAATCCCTCCTAGAAAGGGCACCTGTCTCATTGGGACTAGTATATTTTTTAAAAGGTGGATCCACTCCTTTTACTATAGGATATAAATAAATTAAAACCAAAGTAGTTCTAATACTTAAAAGAGTTGGACTAATTTTTCCTGTTTGCATATAAAAAATTAATTTTTCGCCCATATATCCTCTAGGGGAAGGCAGAGGAGGTTAGGATAATAACCTTAACCCAAGATATTAAAAAAGCTTCCCTAAAGTTGTACAGTACAAAGTCAGAACAACAATTTCTGAGATCTTTGACTTCAAGACAAAAAAGATCACACTACTTTATATTAAAGGATAGAAGAGCAAGATTATTTTAACATAATCTTTTAACAAGAACATCCATAAGTAGCGAAGCACAAAAACATTAAAAGATGTCTAGAAAACAAACAAAATAACAAAGTAAAATTTATAGAAGATGCTAATAAATATACATGGATCATCTGATAACTTCAGAAGCATATTTAGTACTGCAATAATTATCTTAATCTATAATTTAACAACGGGTAATTTAATTTAGATTTTTTGCAAATCGGACAAAAAACACCAAAGATATGAAGACATAAAAAATATAAAAAAAGCTACTTGTATTTTCATCTACATAAACAAAAAAATCCCTTAGACCAACAGGAAATTTAATTTTGATACCATTATCTACAAAAAAAATTTGAAAATCGTACTAAAAACATCATAATGCGGTGAAAAATTGAAAATTATAGGAGCAAAATGTGAAAATTATAATAGCAGCCAAAAAGCTACTTAAAAAACCATTCCGACTTCCATGGATATTTGATAGTTAGTTATGCTCCAATAGGAATATTGACAAGAAGTTTGAAAGTTTCAGCCTTTTATTTTAAAAAGGATCGCCGAGAAAAATACGTTTCCTCTCTTCTATGTCTTAACGGAAGGACAAGGCGGATATTTTGAATTGTAGAATAGCTTTGCTACTTATAAAAAAGGAAATGCAATTGTAAAGTAAAATTTAGGTTTCATAAAAATCCCCCTCTTTTTCCCAATTTATATACCTAAAATTTTTTTTTTTTCTCTGAAGCTTATTAAAGATTTCAATAATAAATGATTTAAGGGAAGCTTCACATAGGTTCCCGAGATTATTTTGAGCTATTTTTGTGCCCTCTCCCTACCGCTTTGAATGCAGAACATCTGCAAACTAGGGGCGCAATCGCTTGTGCATTAGGACTTATTTGAAACTTATCTAGTAGAAGACGACATTATGGCAGGTAGCTGTGTGTCCTAAATATTGATTCTAAATCAAAATATATTTCTGCTACGAACTGCAGACAAATATTAAAGGGTTATATATTTACCCAAAAATTTAAATTTATTTATAGGGGAAAAATTATAAGTTAGGTCTTAACTATTTATAGATTTTTGAAAAAAAATAATGTATAATTTGTAAATTAAGGATTTTCAACCCCTGAAATTTTCAGTGTATCAGTGAAAGATGTCGGCAGAGCAGGGTGAAGTAATTTCGGAGCCGGATTTTTCTAAATATTGCCGACTGTGTGCCGTCAAGAGCGACGGCGGGACCGACATATTCACCGCGAAGGGTGTGGAGCTCTGCCTGGCTGAAAAAATCGGGCGCTGTCTGCCTGTTGTGGTGAGTAGTTCAAGTTGTTTTGTTTTGATTGTTTGGGTACAAAGGCTGCCATGTTAGAGGCCTCACCCTGTAACTAGATAGATATAGATTTTTTTCGTCATAGACTATTTAAACTTTTTTCCAGAAATTCTTTGAAAAAAGTGGGAAAATGTATTTTTGTTTCCTACTGTTGAGATATATCTATATTTTAAATTGATTATTAAAATAAATTGTATTCCTAGAATTCCTAATCTATATATTAAATCGTCTTAGGAAAAGTTAGTGTTTATATACAGACTCATACCAGCTGATATATTGTACATATATAATAGAGGCTAAAACCGGCCCGTCTCTCTTATGTATAACTTAGGGATTATATATTATAGATTTTTTTATAAATACAGAGGAAACCTTGCAATTATTGATGCCAGTTTTGTTTTATTTTTGTTACAATTGTGCTTTTTATATGTGATTTTATTTCTGTTCAATCTTATATAATACGTACTTAAATGTATTCATATATATAGATATTGTAAAAATCGTTTAGAAAATATTATGAATTTTATTAAGACTTTTTTACCTGAAACTTTTCCTTTTTTCATTATTTCTTAAAAGGATATTAATTAAAATACTTGATTTTAAAATAAACTAATAATATTTTTTTTGCTTAAAAATGACTTATTATGCATATATTAAATACATTTTTAAATAAAATATACTTAATTTTACCAGAATTAAAAGAAGGATATGAGAAAAACAAAGTTAGCAGACAAAGGGTGGGGGGGTTGTATACCCCATACCAGTTTAGTTTTTTTTTTGATAAGGCAAACCTCATTTTGTTTAGTTGTAATTACTTCCCCCCTCCCCTCTTGGCCTTCTGTTTTCCGCATATTTTTCTTTTATGCTTAATGTTTTTTTTCATAATTTTCTTTTTGTTTAGTTGTACTTAATATTTTATGTGCTATCAATTTTCAGAGATAATTAAACTAGACATTTAATCAAATGTATGTGTTCAAAAGTTGATAAACAAAACTGAAAATGCAACTAAAGGGCACCTCCGTGAAAATTCTTGCTTTGATACCTTTAATTCTTAACTTTCTTCTACCTGTGGTCAACTGTCATGGAAAGGTTCTGGAGCTGAGTGACCGTTTTCTACCGCTGCGACATGAGGGCATGTGGCTCATGAAATTCTACGCCCCTTGGTGCGGGCATTGTAAAAAGCTGGAGCCTATATGGAAGCATGTGGCTCAATCATTGACTGATTACCCTGTCAGGGTCGGAAGAATTGACTGTACTAGATTTTCTAATGTAGCCTCGGAGTTTAATATCAGAGGCTTTCCCACAATTATGTTTCTTAAAGGAGAGGAGACCTATACATATGAAGGAGATAGAAGTAGGGAGGATATTGTTGCATTCGCTCATCGTGTTATGGGACCACCTGTCAAGAAAATTAAAAGTGATTATGACTTGGACAAGGCAAAGGAAAAAAGTGATCATTTCTTTTTGTACATTGGCAACCCCGAGACAAAACTGTATGAAGAATTTGTTATGAATGCAAAGCATTTTCAGAGGGATGAGTTTATGTATTTGTCAACACAAGAAGTTATGAACAAACATGTTGAAATCCTGCAAGACCCTGCTATTTATGTTCATAAGGACAACAAGTTTTACTTATACGCGGATAGTAATAGTGAACTAGAGAGAGGAGAACGCGAGACAGCTGATGTTGGAGAAAGTGGCAATGCTGAGGCTGCTGTTGAAAAAGCTCCAATAACAATTGAAAATTCCTCTATGACAAACTGGATCACACGGGAAAGATTTCCTTTATTTGCCAAAGTTACAAGAGGCAAGTTTAGCCAATTTATGGCAACCAAAAAGCTGCTGGCTATTGCCGTCTTGGAAGAAAATAAAATTGAGAAGTTAACAGCTGAAATGGAGGCTTTCAAGGACATGCTGCAGAAGTTGGTGGAACAGAATCAGGAAAAATACGGGGAACACTTTCAGTTTGGTTGGACTGGCCTGCCTGACCTTGCCAACTCAATAGCCATGGAAAATCTTGAAATTCCAAGTTTGCTAGTCATCAACACAACCTCCTTCCATCACCATCTACCTGACGACGAGCCTAGTCAACTGACACCAGCAGCTGTTGAGCTGTTCCTGGATTCTATATTGTCTGGAGAAGCGCCAAGCTACGGAGGCAGCAGCTGGATGGTTAGGTTGTACAGAGCTTATTATGAGGTGAGCGTCTTGAGTTAACATTTTGGGACACATCATTATTAGAAACAAATTCAGGATAGATTTAAAGTGGAAAGTTCAAAATTAGAAAAAAAATAATATAGCATCAGAGAAATAAATTATGAATGAAGGGACAATGTGTTAGAGTAAAGATTAAGGGGATTCATGTAAATAAATACCTTAAACCAAAAAGAGAAAATCAAAGACATTGAGATGTAAGTTTGGGATTATAGAGTAGCTTGGCTTTCATTTTAATGTATTTATCTAAATGTTATATCATTACTGACAAATTGTCCTAGGCCAAGACCTCGTTAACTGACATGTGGAAGGGCAACCCTGTGTTGACCAGCGTGCTGCTGGGTCTCCCCATGGGCTTCCTCTCCCTCATATTCTACTCCATCTGCTGCGGGGACATCATGGACGCAGAGGAAGAAGAAGGCGAGGATGAAAATCTCCATGAGAAGAATGATTAAAATGAAGGACGAAAACAAAAACATGGTACTTGAAAAAATTCTTTTGTCATTCATGAATACTTTATTACTGGCGGCTTACCTCTTTATAGATTACAAATTAACAAAAAGACAGAGGCAAAACTACATTTTGTTAAAAAAAATACCATTTTTGTCTGCCTGAACAATTGAAGGTTAAAGAATTTTTTGCAGTTGCCATAACCCTTCTGTAAGAACAATCAGGAGTCATGATAAAGTTACTTTACTGTGCTGGAATTAAAATCATTTATTTTCTAAGTCTAAAGTCAATCAGTATTAAAAATACATTTATTTTAGCCTTTACTCATTCAAAAACAGAATACCTATTCGTCTTGATGATTAAAGAATTTTTTATTTTTTCTTTCAAGGGGGAGAGATGTAAAGGACAGCTTAAAGATATTTTCCTTAAATTGAATTTCTAGTTACCTAAGTAAAAAAGGGGGAAAATTATTATTACAGTGTGTTTTTTGTTCTCAATTACCTACTAAAATTTTATTTGAATGAAGTATTATTTTCTGAAACATACAGTCCTATTCAAATTCCAGTACTGCAAACTGTAAAGTTTGTCCAAACACAAATTGCTGGACAAAAATTACTTCTGCCAAGACGAAGACATGTGATAAACAATTTGGAAATCAAAGTTGTAACCTAATGGTATTTTTGTTTGTTGCCTCATGTATTAAGACACAGTTTTTGTTCTTTTTTTCATGATATTCTAGGTAGGTACTTGCCATATTCTTTTCTCATTTACAAAATGACTTTTGTCACAAATACATGTATGTTGATTTAAATCATTATGTGATTATTATTTACCTACCTACCTTATTTTTGTAAATATAAATATAACACTTTCGAGCTTTTCTACAACTTAATTTTTTGTTATGTTATTTGATTGTCAGCTTATTATTTATTTATGTGATCTCCATTGCATTTCCATAAGACTTTTTGTACTTATTATTAAGTTTGTTCATGAAAAATGTTATTTCTATTATAAATTACTGTTTAAATATCATATTTTCAATATTTCCAATTTATTGCATATTAGTTAGGATATTTAATTTCATTATAAATAATAACAATCCTTAAAAGCTGATATTTATAAACATTTTACATGATACAAAAAGAAATTAAAAGCAGCTTTTATTTTTAGTCAGCAATTTAAAAACCTAAAATTATTTAAATGTATATTAGACTATTATGTTGTTGTTATTATAATCAAATTTTGAAAAATTTCTGTGTGAAGTTCTTATGATCATTGATTTTAGTCATTTTAATTTAACCCCGGGGACAAAGGAAAAAGATTTACTAAACATTCAACACAAGAACATCTTCAGATTTTTTATTTTTTAAAGTAAAATAGTTTTGTGTGAGAAAGGGTGAATTAAGCATCTGTTGAAACTCATTGAAAACCTCAGAAGGATTTGGACAATTTTTTTATAGTGATCACAAATTGAAAAACTTTATCTGTTTGGTACAAGAACCTCTGATGAAATTGGGTTTTGGGGCCTAATACACCTTCATTGAAGTTAAGCTTTACCAAGTATATAATCTTAAAAATCTCTTTCTTTGTCCCAACCTGGTAAAAATCTGACCTAAAACCGCTGTGAATTTGTAAAAAAAATGAATATTGTATGTTTGTAGATAATAAAATTAAAAATGTTTCAGAAACTAGAATATGTCTTTATTGAAACGAATTGTACTTGCAAGGTTTCGCTCAGCTATTTATATTTGCAATTATTAAGTAATTAAGTAATCAAAAAGTGAATTTTTCACGACTAGAATAAAACAGGCTTTGAAATTAGCATTTTCATACCTTACCGAAATTGTATTTTAGCCGCATGAGCCATAGATTAAGTTTTATAAAAAAAGTAAAATCATAATGCCTTCCTATTATATAAAGTAATAAGGTTTTTGTCTGAATAGACACCCTTGGATGGTTTTAGGCTATAAGTATATAATCTTTAAGCCTTGAATTGTGATGGTTTTCTATTTTTTTTCTGCCCCCTTTTTATCTCTAAGAATAGAGAGTCCCTAAATGCTAGGGGCGTATAAGCTAATATTTTTAAAAGCACAGGTATTTAGTAATAAAAGCTTTCAATCCGTATTTCTTTAAAATCTTATTTATTTAATGTTAGTTAATTTTAATTTGCTTAAACTATTCTTAGAATAATACTTTTAAAATATACTAGGTATATTTGATTTTAAAAATATGAAACTTATATTGTAAAAATTAAGATAGCTTGACCCATAAATAACCAGGAGTAGCGTACAATGTATGGGTAGAAATAATTTTAGCAATAAGGCTGAAACATGGCAATCTGTACATCTGCAACATAGAACTTTAATCAGGTTTTAGTCAACTAAGATAATATGAAAATATTCTAGACAGATCAATACCAATAATAGATTATTATTACTTATATCTTACACCAGATTTTCATCTAATAAAGTTAAACTTGCAGCGGGCTAAATTAACGATTCACCCCTTTCACCCTCTTTACCCCATCACCTTCCCTCCTATTAGCTGAACTAACTGACCAATAAATGGGTTCCATATTAGCAACCTTAATTGAAACACAAATTTTCCCCTGTCAATATATCCACGTATTCTATAACAATTAATTTTACATCGTCTATTGAGATTTCCCTTTTATGTGTAACGTTAAAAAGTATAGCAGGAATAGGTAAGTAGTGGTGCAAATTTAAGGTATAAAGCATTCTTAGCAAAACAAAGACGGGAGCGTTACACTTCAAGATAAAGTTGACAAATAACACTTTTTGACTAATACCTTCAATAAGTGTGGAGGGTGATGAATCTGCACAGTTTTTACAAGGATTAATCACAAACGATATTAACAGTGTGGCTGAAAAGGTTTAAAATTTGTGGATTTAATTCAATACATTCCTTCTTTATTACCTACTTTCCCTTTTTTGGTCAAATACTGAAGGCATCTCATTCTCATTATTTAAAGTTAAGTTTTTTTGTCTGTTTGATACTTAAGATCTCTCTAAGCACTAGATATATAAAGTACTTCATTTTAGAAGCTATTTTATTTATTAACTGAAAGCAGTGGGATGGTATTAGGCTTCTTTTCTGCCCTTCCCCCCCCCCCTCCCTTTAGAATTCAGTAGCTATAGAAGTCTTTTAACTTGTGTGTGTCTCTGTGAATTTGTTTGTCTTGGAATAATTTTGTTTGTTTCTTTGGCAGTCTTTTTGCATTTTACCATTTCCTTCTTACATAATTTTTTTTCTCATTTATATACGATGAATGTGTTAAAGGTGTTAACTCTAGAGTAGCTTCGCCATAAAACAAATAATATCATTGTAATGTACAAAATAAAATCCATGAAAAACAATGTATAGGAAACGCCAAGCATATACTGTATGTTTCTTAACACTGGTGGAAGAGTTCTATTTGATTCAATCATTTGTCCTGGTTTTCTACCAAATCAATATATTGTTGAAATAGACACGGAGCTAGCAAAAGCTGCTGTTAAGCATTTAAATATGTATAGAGGTTACTTTTGAATGCATATCTAACACCATAAGGAATAAGGACAATTATTGTTTTTAAAAATAGCATTAGCAAGCTAGCAACATTTACATATTTGGTAAGCCTGTCGAAATTATATGATCACAGTTGAGCAAAAACAGGACTAAAATTGGTTTTGCCGGTCGCCTCCGCCAATTACAGACTTGATTTTGATTCACTTCAGATATGTTTTTGTTATCGCCATTACTGGTTTTATTTCCTCTCGGGCCCCAAGGGAGGGTATTATTGGGGTAAAACTGAAGTTTTTATATAGATATTCAGGCCCAAAAATTAGAGCACTAGGTACTTTTTTTTATTTACAGAAAATGGATGTTTAGAGATATCAAAAACTGTTTAAAGTTAAGAATACCGTCCTTGATCCACAATAAAGCCAAAATTTGCCGCACTGCAGAGGTTGCAGGCTTAACACTGTTCATAACCTTGTTGTAGAGAAGCTTTTCTATGTAATAGATAACATTCAAAACTTATTTTATTAGTGAGACGAAAATTAAAGATAGAAATAATTAAAAATCTAAACGCCTTTGCTGTATTCAACCCAAATCAAGACCTAGATATATCAAAACCCATGAGTCAACAGACTCGAAGCCCTGAGATTGGGTCCACGTTTTGTGATGGGGGAAGTCGAACATCTCTGCTACCTCCTGTTGATCAGGGACATACATACATGCATATGAAAAAATATTTTAAACTTAAAAAATGTAAAGATGATGAATTGTATGCATTTTTTTAGAGGTTATTTTTTCATGATTCATTTTTTTCCTTTTTCTGCAACTAGCGGTTATTTTTTCATGATTTATATTTTTCCTTTTTTGGCAATTATATCTGCTTTAATTACTTTCATATCGGCACCTCGGGGCTAAAAAAAACTAGTTTTAATCTTTTAATTGTACATTCTATATTCGTAGAAAGCCATTTTTAATACGATGTGAGAAATAACTATTCTGATATTTTGCAAGAGTGGGCAGCCGAATCTAATCATGTTTAGAATTGAATATAAGAATAATTTATATACCTATTAACGTCCTATATTTTGTCGTCAGCAATTAAGTAATTAAAGTAGATATAATTGCCAAAAAAGGAAAAATATAAATCATGAAAAAATGCTAGACATAGTTTTTTCGTATGGATGAGAACCGGTTCATATCCACCGGATTCGAATGAATACGAGAAAATCCTTTATACCTTTGTAAAGGAATAGTAATAAGGAACTTAATATAGAGCCAAAGCAGGAGACTAATAAGAAAGAATAAACAATCTTGAATATTTTTTTTTACTTGATATAATGTATGTACGTTTCAAGGAGGATTCAATTTGTTTTCCTGACCCACGGGTTGATGCGTTAGGATATAGGTCAGAGTCAATATCCTATTAAATAAAGTAGTAAG
>LS057435.1:0-10948 GCA_900241095.1 Acartia tonsa
GTAATTACAAATAAAGAAGAGACAACCATAATGGAGATTCTTACAGGGATACGGGAATATGTAAATTGAAGATATATAAATCTTTCCATGAATAAAAAAATATATTGTGAATAGCTTAAACCTATAAAGGTTAATTTTTTCGAAGAAGGTTGAAAATATTTAATTGGATATATTAACTTATTATTAATTAGTATATCATTTAATTCACGTTGTATAAAATTTGTTTAAGGTTAACAAATTGTTTTCTTATACAGATATAAGTTTATTTATTGCTCAGGGATTATTAGATACAAATATACTATTGCAAGGATTAAAAAGACTAAAAATTGTAGCTTTTCTATAATTAGGGTCAATCTGTCTGATCTTATCTTTAATTTAAAAATGTTATTTAAAATGTGATAACATCGGTTAAATAATAAGACACGAGACCAGTATTCTAATCGGAGCTCACAACTAGAAGTTTTGCAGTGTTGCGTAAATTTTGAGGGGTTGAAAATAGGGAAAGTCTGGGCTTACCATTTTTAATTTTATTTGTTTCATTTTTATTTGACTTAATGAATGGACCCCAAGAATTTGCTATTTACACATGAATGGGCAACTTGATAGGGAAATTATTTTATAAGCATGCAAGAGTGTAGAAATAAATTGATAATAATTACAAAGATAATTTGAGAAATTTACATAGAATACAACAGATATTCATGAGTTAGGTTATATTCTCAAGAGATTTAGGAATAAAAGACCGAATCTACAGGGAAGATGTTCATTGGTCAAAAGAATTCTTAAAATGAAAATTCAGCCGTTAGCTGTAAGAACAGCAGATATTGTCACGTTTCTTCTATAGCCGTGTAGACTAAGTAGGGTATATATACAGTAAATTCGCTTTTACAAAGAGTATCTTTTTAACAGATATAGATAGATAGACAAATGACACACAAAAAGAGTATTTACCGCAACCTAAAAAGTTACCACATACATGTTAACAACATACAATAACAATGAAAGTACTTCCTAATGTCATAAATGCGTCATAACACACACACGTACGCATTACGCAAACAAACACATACACATACATAAACTAACATCCAAATTTGTTTGTTAAGACTTTGTAAGTGTTATATCCCGCCTAGATTGTTAGCCTATAGCCTCTGCAGTGAAAAGGTAATAGTAAAGAAAAGTAAGAAAGCACGTCCCTATTCTAATATATTGCGTTCTTGGTCAATTGTACTGTTCTTTTGTTCCTGGAACATGGAACATAGTTCTGAAAGCTGTGCTGTACCAATTATTTATCTTACTAATAGTTATTACTTTGTTCCTGGAATATGGAACATAGTTTTGAAAGCACTGCTGTGCCAATTATTTATCTTCCTACTATTTAATTTTATTCCTTTGTTCCAGGAACATGGAACATAGTTTTGAAAGCTATGCTGTTCCAATTCTAATCTTTCTACTAGTTATTCCTTGGTTCCTGGAACATGGAACATAGTTTTAAAAGCACTACTGATCCAATTTTTAATCTTTCTACTAGTTATTCCTTGGTTCCTGGAACATGGAACATAGTTTTAAAAGCACTTCTGTTTCAATTTTTAATCTTTCTACTAGTTATTCCTTGGTTCCTGGAACATGGAACATAGTTTTAAAAGCACTACTGTTCCAATTTTTAATCTTTCTACCAGTTATTCCTTGGTTCCTGGAACATGGTATATAGTTTTAAAAGCACTTCTGTTCCAATTTTTAATCTTTCTACTAGTTATTCTTTGGTTCCTGGAACATGGAACATAGTTTTAAAAGCACTGCTGTGCTAATTATTAACCTTACTACTAATTATTCCTTGATTCCTGGAACATGGAACATAGTTTTGAAAGCAAGAACTGCTGTGCCAATTGTTAATCTTCCTACTTGTGGTACTGGAGCCCATCACAAATTGGTGTAAACATTCGGCAACCATTTTTTGGTTTTCAATAATAGCAAAATAAAATACAGCACTACGGCGAAATTAATCATTCTATCCACAATATTTTTAGACTTTTATTAAGTAGAAAATCAATTTTTAAAGCGGTCGCTAAAACATTGTGTTATATTTTACAGGTAATCTATAAGTCGTGTGATGGTTTTAGGCTATTTGCTTAATCTCTGCTACAAGATTATAAAACGCCCAACAAAAAAATTCCTATTTAAGTTTATTTTCAGATATTTGGATTAGATTTAATCGTTAAGAACAAATAATTTTTTTTATTCATTGTCTTAATCTTTTGAAATTAGCTTGTTGGTGGAAACACTATTTCAAATATTTTGAAGAGAAGAAGAATAAACCAAAATGTTTGGTATTCTTATATTTCACAATTTTGACACCTCACAAGGCTTCCCAGCAAAACTGCAAAAACAAATTTATCATTACAATTATATTCTATTGTTTTTTTATCGAAATTATTTCTTTATTGAATGCAAATAGTAAAATTTCTTAAATACCTTTAAGACATTGCCACCTTTGTTGCATACTACCATAAAGTTTTAAAGTATGTATAATAAGAATTTATAAGAATCTAAAAATGTCAATAAACTAGAAATAATGATAAAAATTGCTTTTTTATGTCGTAGAAGCAAAAAGACCTTTCAATTGTATTTCAAAAAGGCCATTGGTTATAACATATTAAAGCGTATAACATTGCTATTTAAATGTGAGAATTGTGCAGTATTAAAGTAACACCCTATGACAGAATGACAAACAGATTAACAATGCCTTCTCTCCCCCCAACATAATTGATGGATTGATTGGGCAGACAGACAGACATATACACAAATATTTAATACATATGGTGAATAAATAGATAGTTTGAAAGGCAATTTTAGAAATAATAAAGGACGCATTGTAGTAAAAATAGACGAAATACTAAAATTAAAATGCGAAATAAACAAACAAAAATATTGGTTCTTTAAAAGAAATTAGAAAAATAGCAGTGGTTGATAAATCAATCTTCTCTCTATTCCATGTCAGTTCTAAAAATTCAGGAGGATGGAAAGAAAAACTAACAGGTTGTTTTATCTGCCAATGTACACTCCCTCCTCTAAAATCAATTAGTTTAAACCTTGTTATGAACTTATGTTTGAAGCCAGAATTTGGCAGAGCCTGATAATTTCTTGTTGGCTGCAGTTAACAATTTTGTTTCAACCTAATTCATCTTACACAATTCTACATCCAAATCGGGATCAGAGGGATTGATCAACTGAAGAAAAATTTAACCAACATTATAGATATCTCCCCCTTTGCACATTTGCACATGTATTCTTTCATTTGTGATTGAATGTATATAAATGTGAGCATTTAAATGGCGTTTATGGAAATAAGCAAAAAGAATATAAATAGATATTTATTTTTTATTATACACTATTTATCTTAAAGGCTTAGACAATAGAAGTTGAATTGATGTAAATCAACAATGATGTTGAACAAACTAACCACTTCTGGAGACATTATTGGTTACAGAGTTTAGAACCAACAAATCAAACTTCAATAAAACTCCTCATTTTTGGGACCATTGAATAAATAAGATAACGTGGTTATAAAACTTTGGGTAATAATGTATTTACTCATATATTCATTAAGTGGATAAGAATTATTTAGGAGAGATTTTAGCAATTAAATTTTTTATGCTTTTTATGATTTTTTTTTGGTTTTACTAGCCTAACGTTTACACCTACGAATTAGTAAATATCCTTTTTTGGTATCAAATTCAATATTTTATTGGAACATAAAATATATTTTATATCAGAAACATTTCATTTTAGGACTAATAGATTTTAACCCTGCTAAACTCAGCGACTGTCATTATATCAACATAAGTTAGACTTGTCATAATGACAGGCTGGCTATCTTATTCTAAGTTATGCCTAATTTTGATAAATACCATATTGTTGACATAAAACTCTATACTGTAAGTCAGTAAAAGGCTCTAAGTCCAACTGGGTAGAATCAAGGATGAAATCTAAAATTTAGTGTATAAATGAATAATTCAGTCTATTTTTGATACCTAAAAAGTTGAAGTCATTTTGTCTGTTTCCTTAAAAGGTGTTTATTTTCATTTTAGTTGTTGTTAAAAAAACTTCTTGTCAGTTTTCAAGGATGTACCTAACTTGGATGATTGTTTATTAAATTACTTGACATTAGATTCTAAGTAAACGTAATACTTTAGGTTTATGGATTTAAAAATTTGGTTCTTTCTAACATTATGATCTGTTGAAAAGGGATATAATTGGATTGACGTCATTATTATAAGGAAGAACCCAATTTATACAACTAGAGATTTATAATCATAAACTTTAAATGTTTTAAATCATTTTATTTCGTGTAAAAAAATGTGAATATTCTAGGCAATTAAAAACAGTATTTGTTTAATAGTTATGTATTAGGAAAATTGACAGAGTTAAAGTAATTATGAAAGTAAAGTTGCTTCAAAAATATGTCAAAATAAAAGTCACATGATCCTTTTAAATCTACCGATTTTCGATATTTTATGATTATTATATTTATGATATTTTACAAAATTCATAAAAAAAATATCAGTATTGAGACTTGACAATATTTAAGGCAAAATTATTTTTTTCTTTATGTGTCCCATCCCTGGCCCTATACGTGTCTAATGTATCAAAATATGAAAGATGGGGGACCAATTTAATCATTCAATAAATATAAATTTTGGAATCAATATAAAGAAATGGTCAGCGCCTGTCATACACCCATATGGACATACGGACCACCCATTTGCCACACACACACATATACATATGGTACAGTGAGGCATTTAAATCAATAACAGTGTAATAAAGTCGCTTTTATCTTTTCATATAAATGTTTTGTTTAACTATTGCAATGGTTTTTCGAGGTCATATCTCTAAGGGTTTTACCATCCCTCCCCCCACAGAAAATATCCTAAAACCTATCCGGAAATTTAGAGGGTGAACGGTTAAGCCTTTAACGTAGGCTTGTACAACTACTAATATACCTTTCATTAAAGAATTATGTCAAGGACGTCCGAGGAATGTGTAATCCCCCCTCTTCCCCCGAAGCTTTTTTTTAAATTTTATATCCCGAAAAAAATATTTTAGTATAGTCATTTAAGGAACCAAAGCAAAAAATAATTAAAGCATATTAACTTAACTTATCTACACTGCTTTTAATTTAACAACTTCACTGTAATAGACAGACAAACGGACAGACACATATCCAAATAGCTTACCAAAATAAGCACTTAATATCTCAAACGTATATTGGTCAAGTCAATAAAAAATAATAAAGTATAAGATTAAAGGGACAAACTGACTGTAAAGAGTAGCACAAATGCTCTTCAACTGGGTCACTTAAGCAGTGTTCTATGATGTCGAAATAGGTGGAATATTTTTTTAATTTTATCTATAAGAAGAGAAGCTTTAATAAATTACACAGAAATAATTTTACTACAGTTTTATAGCTGCGTTATTTAAAGAAATTATCCTCTATATCTAATACAAAATATAAATTTATTAAATTGTGCCGTATTGGTTTGGGTCCTCCCTCACATTAAATTCAATTAAATGATTATAAATGGAAAATTGAATCAAATTTAAGAGTGTGTTCAACAATTATTTATGTGCATGCAATTTTAGTATTGGAACGACAACGGGAGACATTACTGATGTTAAGATTAAATAATCCTAGAATCTAATACATTTAAAGACATCCTAGATTGTATAAATTCATATATTAAATTATGAATCTCAATTTAAATGAATATCTAAATATTATTATTGACCGTTATAATCCCTCAAATTATCGTTATTTTTTATCTATTTATTGACATCAAACACAAAGTCAAAAAATGACCCTTATAAAAACAGAAATAAAAAAAATTATTTAAATTTTAATTGAACTTGATGCCTTGATAAATAATATATGAATTTTAAGCTTTCTTGAATATTTATAATGTACGAATTAATCATATCTCCTTCATCAAAATCGGATGAAATTCAAAAGTTTGTTTCCCAATACTTATTTCAAGCGCTTAATACAAAAATAACGAAGCAATTAATAAAAGAAACTCACCTTTAAACCTCGTTGTCAATGACCTCCCCAAATCTGGAGTTGATGGCATCAGGACCGTCATAGAAGTTGGGGGCCTCCTCACATGGCAGAGCGTCCAGAGGGAAAGAACACACGAGGTTCAACTAAAAAAAAGAAAATAAAAGTCAACATTTGGTAGATCTTGTTTAATATATATCTATATTTATTGTTTATTACTTATTATCTATTATATAAAGTATTCAGTTGTTTTGTCTGTCCATGAAGATCTCACTTACCACTAAAACGAAAGAGTATTCCGTTTAAAATAAGCTTTTTATGGGTCCTGGAATGTTTTATTTGTAAAATGAAGACTTAGAATTGCTTTACGTTATTATATCCCTTTCCAAATATGAAGCTTCTGGACGCTAGGAAAGAATCTAAAGCAAAGTTTTCAGAAACCGATGGGCCAAATTCTTTCTATTTTTTTAGAAAGCTTACAACTGGTCCTGTGATGGTTTAAAGCTATAAACTTCAGGTATCGCCATTTTAAATAGAAAACCCAAGTGTTTGGTATAGGATAGGGGCGAAGCCTCAAGTACCGTACCAAATATTACAAATTAATTCAATACTAATTTATCATGAACTATTTAATAATTCTACACGTATTTAACATTTCAAGAAGGAAGCAAGATCATTATGAAATAAGAACAGAGTAGATTAGAATTTAAAAGATTGAAGTAAATGAAATTGAAATTAAGCTGTGTCATACTAAAGATGCTAAAATTGTTTGGCTCTTTCAAGCATGGGAAAGCTCGATTATGCGACAAATATATTTATTGTCTGGAAGAAGTTGGTAAAGTTTACTATACTGATAATTTGAAACAACCTTACATCATAGTTGTAAACAGGGGCGTGCACAGGATTTGGCAAGGGAGGATACACTCCCCTTATACACGCTTCTGGTTGTTAATAAAACCCAATTGTAATTAATAATTACATGTCCTGTTCTACCTTTTTTTATCGGTATATCTTTCCCTGTTAAACTTACATGCATAAGATGAGTAAGATTATGCAGTTAAACTGTTATCAATTTTATGCAATATTATTGCAGGCTTCCCAGAAATTGTCATTGGGTTATTTCATTACTCTAAGGGACACTCTCTTAATTTTTCATTTGCTATTATTTCATTAATTTAATTTAGGTATACTTGTTTTAAATTGTCTTGGGTTCAAATTGGGAGATCATCAATTTATTAAAAATGTAAAAATATTCTCTATGGAGTGTTAAATTTTTTCTTCTTCTGATTGCAATTTGTCAAAAACGGTTTCCAGAAGTCTTTTGATTAATATTCAATTTTTGAATCAGGAAAAAAATTAAAAAGTTGAGGAAAGGTAAAATTGTTCTTTTTTCAGATAAAACATGTATTTTATTTTACAAAGATTGAGATGAAATAGATTCCTTTACCAAAGATTATATAGCTGTCATCATAGGAAATGAAATGCCACTTGAAATAATTTTCTACACAGTATTAACAAAAGAAAAAATATTTGATAAAAAAGTAAAACTATGTATTTCCCTTATTCCTCCGTCCCTAACCGCTGCCGAATTTATAGGTTTTTTAAAGAAAATACATGCTCTGGCATTGTGATGTCTTTAAGCTAATATAACCTAAAACTAAAAATAAAATCCTAGTTATGAAGTTAATGTTGACAATGGGATTGTACAGCTACTCGTTAAGTTTATTGTACGTTTACACGTACGTCTCCTTTACCTTGTTGCTGTATATTATTCCAAAAAGTTTAATTTTAATAATATCATTTAAATATCATACATAGATAAAGTTTAGGGAACTCAGTGAAAAGATTATGTAAAGCCTTTGACGGGGATATCCAATTTTGCATATTTGATTATCGTTTTCATAATATGTGATCATGTATAAGATATGTGTATAAAAGTATTAGATAGGAAAGGACCACTAGGCTCTAAAAGGAAAAAAATAAGAATATGAACATGGTAAATTTGAACATGGTAAATTAAGCATTTCAGAAAACAAAGATTACTTATAACTTCTAATATTTCCAAATTTAATCTAAAAATTAATGAGAATTACTATTAACATAAAACTTTGAAACCAAGTTTAGTAAGAAATGTTTGGTTGTTTCTAGCTGTTACTATTCTTTTTTTGAAACTATCTAAAATTTGCTTTAAAATTTTACTGTAATTTTCGGCTGATATGTTTGCCATGGCCCAATCCCTAAATTCCTCGTTTTTTAGTGACACATCTAGGAAATTCTCTTGCTTGTAAAAATTTAAAATAAGATTATTATCGTATTCAATACCATAAACAAGGGTGATTAAGTCCATAGCGGAGCTATATTTACATGTAAGTGCTAAAACAAAATTATTATTAAGTTTATAGAAATAATGAAGATAGGAGGAATGTAATTTAGCTTACTTATTTATTTTTAACTCTTTTAAACGTGTTTTAGTCCCTGTGAGAGTTTTAAAACCCGGCCAAAGGAAGCTATTTTTAAGTGCATTTTATTAAATCTCCAGCATAAAAAAATATTTGCTTTCAAAAGGTTTTTTATTTTTGGTCCTCTTTGATTAGGAAGGAAAATGGCAAATAATCCCTTTCTCATAGCGAAGGTTATTTGAAATCAAGGTGTACAAAAGGATTTAAAAATGAGGATTCAGGAAGTATTAAAATAACTCATTTCATTTTTATATGCATTTCATATAAATATTTTTTTAATCAAAGATATATAATTAACCTTTAAAGGTCTTTTATAATCTAAAATAATATAATTGACAATGAAACGACATTTCAATCCTATCTCCAATTTAAAAAATTAAATTAAAAATAAATAATATTAATTGATAAACAATGACATATAAAAGTGCTAACAAGACTTTTAGATATCCTTTGTATTCAACAGAGTATCTGTTTTAGGTGTGCAAACACTTACGCATATTATCATATTTCCAAATAGGAGACTTTACAAAAGACACAATTGCAAATAAATTAGAGGGAGTTTATATAATTCTAAGATGAATATAAAGGGAAAGAGACAGTTTTTTTTACTGTTGTCTGTAGTCCCATGCACGGTTCTGATAATTTTATAATGTGCGGTAGTTATTGCGCACCTTTCTTTTTAAACACTAAAATGATTAGGCTGCCGCTTCGACGCTCCTCAGGTTCGGCCAGGTTAGCAGAGATAGGTAAACAGGAGATATATTTTTGTTATATTTTTTGATTTTTCATATCAACATAATATGATTTATCCTTATAATAAAGTAACAGGATGTTTGTGTGTCTGTGTGTTTGTGTGTTTTTGTGTTTGTATGTTTGTACCGAAGGATCTCGCTAACCGCTGAACCGATCGGGTTCTCCTTAACAGGGTAGATTCTCATATGTCCCGGGAAGGTTTATAACTATTTCGGGGGAGGGTACCACCACCCTCCCTAGAGAAATTTTTTTTTTTTAATTTATCGATTTTAGAAAGAGAGTTCAACGAAAAATAAACGTCAAACCTAAAAAAAACAACATATTTAAATATATAATAAAAACATTTAAAGTGCCACTAGAGGCCTCTAGGGGCGTAGCCGCTAGTACTTGTATTAAAGAAACAGACTGTCCAACTGTGTGTACTGAAGGATCTTGCTAACCGCTGAACCGATATGATTCTTCTTTATTATGTAGCTTCTCATAGGTCCTGAGAAGGAAGGTTTCTTACTACTTTCGGGAAGGGTAAAACTAACCTTTCAAAAGAAATCACCCCTAGGAAAATTTACGACCCCAATTTAAACAAAATAAATAATAGGTGGAGGGTCGACTACCCTCTTCAAAGCCTCCAGGAGGTGAAGCCGCAGTGATTTTATAATATAATACATGTAAGGAAGTGATGGCATACCACAGAACTAAATATATATATTATATGTATACCTACATAGATAGATAGATAAAAAGGATAGATAGATAATATTTTAAGTCCTAGATTTAAGTTGAATTAATATAACCCAAACCATTATTACATAGCTACATTTAGGCTGTGGCTTTACGTCCGTCCGTTCATTCGTTACGGATATTTCTTATTGAAAATTTAGAAATATGACGTTATAATCATTCCAGCGATTTAAAAGCTTAAATAAGGATTTCTTTTTTAAATCCTTGTAACATGATTTTTGAATTAATGATTTCTAGAAAAACTAGGCACAATGTTTTAAGCAATTTTGTGACAGATTGTCGCTGACTTAAAATGTAGGTATGTATTTTGCTATTAACCTAGTTGAAAAATTAATTTTCATGATAAAAATCATTTTATGTAAAACCTCGAAAGCTTTTATATGACTTTCTTCTTATGCAATATTTTTTACACAAGTTTAATAATGGAATTAAAATGCTTTTCTACTTTTCTTAGACTCAAAAATTTTGCCTTAATTGGTTGCTTTAAAACAATAACTTTAATCTACACAAAGTTTTTCATCATTGGGGATGTACATCTATTATTTGTTAATTGTCTTATCCCTTAAGATCCCTAATAGTTAGTAGTTTGTTTTGTAGATGGATTGCATTGATATATATAAGTATTTTTGCCAACAAAGTATGCAATATTAACCAACTCTGCAAATATGCAAATTTTTATTTTAGCAAAAAGGGAGAGATAGGTTTCGGGTAAAATCCATAAAGGTGTGTGTTTAAGGCTTAAAAATAGTAGTAGAACGATAATATTCACTAAATATGTGTATTTCTTATTGTACAGGGTGTCCCACGTAAACTGTTTTTTTTAAAACGCTTATTACTCCCTTAATATTTGAGCTATCTTCGTAAAATAAAAAGTATTTGGCAGCAAACTACTGACCATTTAATGATATAGTGATGAAAAATCCGCAAAGTTAACAGAAAAAAA
>LS057436.1:0-10946 GCA_900241095.1 Acartia tonsa
GTTATATGAAGCAAGGGGGCAGGAGTATCCTAATTTTAAAGTAACAGGATGTTTGGGTTTTTGTCCCCCCCCCCCCATTCCTCGTAATCTCCTAGGGCGAAGTGAAGAATAATTCAATGTAAAATCTTGAGTTTGTGTATTTTCCTCAATGTATACTTTTAAAGAAAACGAACGTGTACATACGCTAATTATAGATTTACTGTGCTTTATTAAATGTATAAAATCCTTAAAATAAAGTAACAGGATGTCTCTTTGTTTGTCTATCTGTTTTTCTGTCTGTCTGTTTGTCTGTGTGTACCGATCGGGTTCTCCTTAACAGGGTAAGTTCTCATAGGTCCTGGGAAGGTTTATAACTTTTAAGGGGACGGGTACCACCACTCTCCCAAGAGAATCACCAAAAAATCGAGAAAACAAACTTTTCGCCAAGAGACTTCAACGCAACATAAAGAGGTATCGTAGAGACTTGGTCGCAAAATAGATAGGTTTCGTAGAGACTCGAACCAAAAAAAAACCCAAACATTTTAAGTGCCACTAGAGGCCTCTAGGGGCGTAGCCGCTAGTATCTTCATAAAGTACTTATCTGATGTAATAATGTTATAACTCAATAACTTTAGAGATAGATTAACCCAAAGAAAACCTATCTATAATTTAAATATTAAACGCCATTCTTTAGTCAAACTGAATAAAATTAGTTCTTATTTGGATATTTCAAATTAATTTGTTGAAAGGGAAAGATAATTACATAGGAAAAAATATATATTAATTTAGCAAAGCAAACGATTGGACAAACATATATATTTAGTGTAAATCTATGAATATTTATCGGTTGATTATAAAGATGCTTTACGTATAACATTGTTCCTAATAGTTCAAAGAATCATAATTGAAAAATAATATTCAACATGATACTTTCATCTAATAAAGTAAACTTATTTATCCAGAGATTTTCTAAATTGTACCCAACAATCAACTTTGTAAGGAATAATTTTGCGAGGGTTTTAATCAAAAGGATGATTCTAACATGCCTAAATCAACAATCACAGCAAAAAATTTATAGTATAGATGTATAACTAGACAACTATCTGGATCCCCTGTTAGGGACCTTTTTCGTCTGTTTTAAAATTCTTTTCTGCTATTTGGCTGTTTTAACACAATTTTGACGTATAACACAATTTTAACACGACACAATTGGCTAATTTTTAAATAGCCAATTGAGAGTAGGCACAAGGTCTTTGGGATGGGGACATACAGTTATTTAACCCACTCCCCCCTCTAGTGTTTCACTTTAATATCAAAGCTATTCTAAACAGCTACAAACTGACGGAATTTAAAATAATAAAAGCTTTGCTTTAAAAAGATTTTTTTAGTTTTAAATAAACAAATATCTCTCTTTTATTTTATTTTTCTATCCTCCCAATTTTATATTCTCAAATTACAAGAAAAAACAAAGAAAAAAAGTTGGGTTCCTTTAATTGTTCAATATCAAAGTGTGACAGTTGAATTATAGTCTGGGCTACCACGATATTGTGGTGTTATGCTATTATTACTAGTCGTCTAAGGAATCGTTTTACAGTGTTTCTAGGAAAGTAAAAAAGTTTACTGGCTGGCGAAATACAATAAAACATTTGTCTAAAACACATATATACCCCAGGGAGGCAGGGTACATTGGCCTGTTTATTACACTGATCCCCAAAGTTTTCTATTCGTGGACTAATTAACTTTGGGGACTTTTATTGAACTTTTATTGGTTGGTTCATTAAGTTTATTTTCAAAATGTTTCCACCACTAATTGTAACCTATAGAAGGGGTAATTTTTTATCATCATTGGGGATGTTCGCCAATTTAACGGCCGTTATCTTATCCCTTTATATCCCAGTCAAACTTTGTCTTGTTATTATATCGACATATGATTAAAACTATGATATCCTAGAATAGCATTAATTATGCCTGAAATATGTCAGACAAGACCACTTTTGTTCAATACCATAAAGTCGACACTTATTTTGTCAACAAAAATAGCATGTCGATAAGATATTGCTATGACTACTTTTACTAGTCGACATAAACTATTGAAAGTGTATGTAGACACATTAAATTTAAAAATAGGCATATACAGGTTTATGGCAACCGAAGGAGATTTTTGCGAATAACTTTTCCTCTGGTCATTAAAAGTTGTGTCTTACTGTTTAAAAAAAGCGTAAGAGAGAGAGAGAGAGAAATAGGTGGAAAAAAGGAGAAGAAGAAAGAGAGAGAGAATAACTTGATCTAACTACCAGCGGCTTCGCCCCTAGAATCTAGGGGCTATATTTTTGAAGGAATAGGAATGGAGCAGAAAAATATCTTATACTACCTCTATATAGGGTTAAATTCACAAATTAACTAGCCCAAATCCACCCCAGCTCTGTAAAGACGAATTATAATTAAGAAAGTGATAGAGAGATTTAAATAAAAAAGGAAATTATCATTATGAAATATTTTTCTTAAATTTCTATTTAGAATTCAATGGAGTGCGATATGGGGGTATAAAGGGGTGTCAACAACACCTTAAAAAAATTAATTAGCCTGCCATCCCCTTTTTTCAGCCTTTATGGTTTTACACCTCTGGAGAAAAAGCTGTGCACGCCACTGAATGCAATGGCTTGTTTAAGATGGGCAGATAAGATAATGATCCTATAGTTATTTAAATCCATAGTATGATAATAGAATTGCAACCTAGTTCAGCCTTTAACTGTGCTGTCATATCAATGCATCTTATAAACAAAAGAAACCGCCTACATTTATGTATGTCAATTCCTATAGTCATTTGAATCCTTAGTATGACAGTAGAATTACAACCTCGTATATTCAGCAATTGTGCTGTCATATTACTAATATTAATTTTCCTTGGGAATCACCTTTGAAAAAATAGAAATAGTGATAAATAGTTTTCATTTCAAACTATAGCTTCACTTAAAGAGATTGATATCTTCCTATTTGTTTAGAAATGTAGGATGTGGTAGGATGTATGACTGTTTGTTTATCAAAGTGGTGGGATGTCTGTCTGTTGTCTATCTGTCTGTTTGTGCTGTGAATAATCTTGTATGATCTGGCTTTTCTTTACAGTAAAGCTTCTTTTTTTTACTTTTTCTTTCTAAACATCTATATCATCATAGAATGGTCCTGAGGATATTAAAATGCTTTAATATAACAGTATAATTATGACCTAATTGAGCCTGCTTTTGTACTGTAATTCTAATATGACTTAATAGTTTTAAGAACCAGAATCTACATCAGCAAAGTATGGTTCTAAAGATAAAATAATATCATAGTATGACATTTGAATTAGAACCTTATCTAGCTTAATAACAAGCTGTTATCATACTTTAACATAACGAACTCAGGAACTGCAATCAAACTTTTTTATTTCTGACAAACCAAAATTGTTTCTGGGAAAAGTTTTCCTTTGCAAAAAGAAATTTTGTCAATTGATCTGAAACAGGGACTAGGATTAAGTACACAATGGGTCCGCTTTGGGTACTATACTGCTGCTAGGTCAGGCACGTGAGTAAGATTTTAGCCAATATTATGGGCCAATTCATAATATCACTTACTAGCGGCTACGCCCCTAGAGGCCTATAGGGGCACTTGAGGAGGGGTGAATTGAATTGGGTAACCAAAATAGTTATAAACCTTACTGGGACCTATTAGAAGCTACCCTGTTAAGGAGAACCTGATCGGTTCAGCGGTTAGCAAGATCCTTGTTACAAACAAACAGACAGACAGACAGACATCGTTCTACTTTGAAAACAGCTATGAAAAAATAAAGTAGAACAAAAGTTCGTTTTCAAAATGAAGGATGCCTTATTTTAAAAGTTAATAACATTTTAATGAGTTATTATAGAGATGCTATGCTTAAATAAGATATTGTGCCAAGTTGTCCAAGAATCAATTGACTATTCATAAGAATCAGAACATATTAGAAGGTCTTTTAAAGTACATTTTTAAAAAATTGTAGGGCGCCTATTATTAAAGTAATTTTATTACAGAGATGCCATCCTTGATTAAAATAAGGTGCCTACTCGTCCAAAGAATGACCATTTTTTGATTCTATTTCATTTAATTTTATTTCAAACCTATGTGAAGCGTGAACGGGCAGACGGACGGATGGAAAAACCCTAATTGTAGAAAAGTATGAAAGTTTGTTTGTCTGTTTTAATACTTTTTTTTGATAAATTGTCTTTTATTCTAAAGGCAATGACGTTATGCCTCATTGGTAACTAACTGGTTTTTCCATATTTTTATTGTCATAAAATTAAATTTGATACATTGCATTTTTGGGCTGGGAGGGAGGGGACATTGTGCTGTTCATTACACCAGTCCTCAAAGTTTTATAGTAAAGTTTTCTTGTTCGTTAGCTCAACAACTTTTGGGGACTTTGAATTTTGATTGGTTGGTTAATTAAGTTGTGTGTCCAAAATTCCAACCACTAATTGAAATCTACAGAAGGAGTGATATTGTTTATCATCATTGGGGATGTACATTAATTTATCCGACATTGTATTATCCCTTTATATCCATGCTTTTTAGGGTGGTTGCGAATTGTTTAAAAACTAATATTTGCGGCTGCGAATAAAATGCGGTTAAAGTTGTTTCTTAAGAAACTTATACCTGAAATTTTGTTAAAATGATATGATTTGATAATTGCTTTCTTCTATTAACCTATTAATCAGCGGGTCTTAAGGGATAAGACAATGGACTAATAGTCTATTATTAATGATTGAAAAGGTTGGTCACTGCTAATTGGAAACCAACCAATCAAAATTCAATAAAGTACCAAAGTATTTGAGCCAACATATGTATATGATGACGTGGTTTTAAAACGTTGGGTACCAGTGAAATTTACATTCCCATGTCCCCTCCCTCCCTGTTTATTCATTGAAAATAGACAGATAGACAGATATTTATCTAGATATCCTATTATATAAAGTAGTAAGCGTTTTTTGTCTGTCCCAAAGGATCTCGATAACCGCTGAACCGATATTGTTCTCCTTTACAGTGGATCTTCTTATAGGTCCTAGGAAGGTTTTAAATTATTTTTGGGTAGGGTGTATTCACCGCCTCCCCCAAAAAATATTTGTTTCTCTTTTGAAACTCAAATTTAAAATGGTATGAGGTCAACTTTTCATCCCTCCTACTTTAAGTGCTCCTAGAGGCTTCTAGGGGCGTAGCCGCTAGTGATAACATAAATTGTTAAAGGCATTATTACCAAATTTATCTCTCCACTCAAACTCTTGAAAATAGCTGTGTAAAAGTTTCCGGTCAGAACATTCTCTTATAATCGTTTGAGAAGATTTCTTTGAGCTCCAGTTCAACTTTAATGCTTTGATCCTTCTTAATTGTATTATGTATTACGCCTCTTTCTAATAATCTATAAATTGCTTCTCCCTCTTTCTCACACATTCAATTGCATAAAATTCATTTATTAGAAATCTTGTAAATCTCAAGGATGGAGAACCCTAGCCCCAAATGGTGTAGAATGAAGGATACTAGCCCCGGTGCTAGTCTCCTTCATGTGAGCCTAAAAATGTAAGCATGTCCTAAAAAAATCCCTTATTTAAGCAGTTTTGCAACAAATTTACTTACAATTTTGTTTATTCTTCTACATTTATATTCTGATTATTCAGTTTTGACACTCTACAAGTGTTAGTGTTTGTTTGCCCTACCGTTTTAGAGCTTCGCTTTTATGGATGTTATCATCCTTGTTAAATTAACAAAACCTACACATAATTAAAGAAGAGCAGCAATAGTTTCTTTTTCATTCCAACTTCTATTTGTCCACCTTTTAACCTATGTTTTCTTTACTAACAGCGAAGCAAATTTATAAGTGACGATGTCTTGCATGAAAGAGCAAAGGAACTCTTCTTCTCCTCCTAAAAATAACGGGGTCTTCGGTGTTTCATTAAATAGTAAGGTGAATTTTTCTTCCCCCTTTTATGTACCTAATATATATAATTCTTTTTAATTTAGCATAAGTAGGCTTCTCTTTTATTCTTTAAATCTAGGTAAACTTTTGGTGTTTTGTCAATATGGCCACATTTTTTATTAAACTTTGATTTATCGTACTTCTAAAAATATAGATATGTATGTAATGATGTAAACCGCACATTTTGACTTCGTCAAATAGAAGAGGTACAGAGAAGGGGAAGTGGGGGAGAAAAACAGTAGAGAATTACGTGGGTAGAGGGTAGGGGGAAAAATTCCACCAATAGAAAAGTTGCGGTTTGTGTATTAACCGCAGATTTATACTTAGACCCCTCCCATTTCTACATATCAATGAGCCAATAAGAATTTCTCATTTTATTAACACATTTTAAAAAAAAACCGTCTATTTTTATTGAAAACAGTAATAAACTACTGCTGTATAATTGAGACAAGAAATTTAGAATTATATAAATAAAAAGACAATATCGATTAAGCGAAGCAAGTCGAACTAAACAAAGACAAAAAATAAATGAGCATCAAGTATGCATTTTACTTGGTCCCTCAGCCTATTTATATTTATTTACTTTGCTGCTATTTCAGACAGACGGCTAATTTTTTTCCTTGTCATGCACAGATTTCCTTGTCTTCGGTTCACTTAAGAGTTTTTCCTTTAGGTTGTTATTAGTTTACCTAATTTTCTCTTTCCTTGGGGATTCCACATCAAGGCTTGAATATTGGTAACATGATAAAGGGAGGAATGGAAATGGGTAAGGCAGTCAATGGTAGATATATTTTTATAAAAAAAATGAGTAGTCTTATGTCATTTTTACACACACAGGCCATTGAGGCTCACTGGAATAAAAAAAAGACTCATATCAAATCAATCTTACGAATTTATCTTGATAAACAGATGTGGAGTGATTGTTATAATGATAATGCATTTAATTTAACAATTTGTGCAACCAAATTGCAATATAATATCTTATGTAATATATTTAGCATTGATTCAATAGATGCTTAGGTAAAGAAATTATTTACATGTATAATTACAATAAATTCTTTATAGAGAATGGAGGGGTTTGCTCAGTCTAACATTAGTCTATAAGTAACATGTGATAAGCACTAAGTCTATAAGTAACATGAGGCCTTTCCTACACACTTTATTTCCTTAAATTATTTAGATGTTTTTTACATTAAGAACTTCGCTACTTATTGATGTCATTATACTTGTTTCGAATTTTGTTCATTATCCTCAATATTTTCCTATTTATATTTTTTAAATTCCAATTTTTCTTTGTATGTACTTCTAATATCTTTTATAGATAATAGATTTTCATTAGAACAAAGGCTGCGCTACTTGTCTTAATTAATTCTTTAAGGTTGTTATCAAATCTAGAAAACACTTTTAAAAGTGATGTTTCTATAAAATCTTTTATCGTATTCATTCGAATCTGGTGGATAGGAACCGGTTCTCATCCATATGAAAAAAAAACTATGTCAAGCATCGTATTATATCCAGCTTTCTACGAATATAAAAATGTAAAATTATAAGATTAAAACTAGTTTTTTAGCCCCGAGGTGCCGAAGACGGAAAGCTGTTTATAATACAATGCGAGAAATAACTATTCTTTATTTATTAGTGTTCTATTTAAAAATGTCAACATATTGTTTTGTTTGAAATTAAATATATATATGTATATTAACTAGGTATCAGAGTTATTAAGTTAAATATGCCATAATTGTTCAAATCCATAAGCAAACTTAGGGATAAAGATACAAAGATAATTTATGTCAGATACTTTATAAATTTTATTTCTAGGAAAAAGAAAACATCCTTTTCCCCCTTATTTAATTTTTTCTGCCTCTTCGTTGGTTTTAAAGGATCTCTATTTACACGAGATTCAATTTATATATTACATCAACGCTTCTTCAGGAATTCGAGCCTAAACTAGCCTTTCTACAATAGAACCTGACCTAATCTGAACTAATTTATCTAGTTATGTCAAATGGATGATATTTCAATATCTTTATACTTCTCTTCTTTTCTATATTATCTAAGGACCCTGTCTGTTACTGGTGTTTGTACATCATTATATTTTTGACAACAATAGCTATGATTTGGGTGGGCTTCAAACATGTTGCTTAATACGATATTTACAATAATGCAAAGTTTCAACATTCAGACAAATATACGTGAAAATTTATTGTTTTTGGGATGAAATAGGCTGACAGTGTGACTAAGGCTTTATAGCTGCGCCTTTTATAGAATCTTCTGCGAGCCTCACGGATGCAGCTCCTATTGATAGGTTAGATTTTGTAATCTACTTGACTTATGGTGCGAGTTCTGTCAGCCGTGTGGCTGATACTGTGGATTACTGTTTTGTTTAATTTCATTTTACTTTTTTGTATTTTGGTCTCCTTAACATTAATCTTTTAAAGAATATTTGTGCCTTTAACTGATTAAGCCACCCAAATTTGCTTTGAGAAACCATTAGTTAACTTGTCTGTCATAAACATGAGATTTTCCAACGATAGCATATTTTCAGGGACTTGGGGACAGCAATTCAGGGCGACAATTTAAAGGTTAAAAGTCAAATAAGAGCCCTGTAATTAATATATGGATAGGCGAAGGTAATAAGAACTAAAAAATCAAGATGACAATATTTGTTAGAAGCAAAACTGGTATGTATATAATTTGTCTGTTCGTCAGTCACTCCATCAGTCAATCAGTTCGAAACGCTTTGAAGGAAATGCGATTTTCTCGGCTAATATTGATGATTTACGGCTAAAATTCCTATGACATATCAGAATCAAGTCTATACATTGTTTCGTCCGTCTGTCTATCGGTCATACTTCTTTTGAAAGTTTCTTGGATTTTGCGTATTCTCTTTTTTATTTATTTGTTATGACACTAAACATATGCCTTGTAACTTACTTTGTCCATTTTATGATTTTATGGTGTAGCGAAGCAACTTTATAATTCGATATGTCCGTCTGTAATAAACCGTTAGAGAAAATGAGTAGTTCTCGGGCGTCGGCTACCATTTAGGATACAAAGCTGAAATATTTGTAAAGACTCCCAGTATATAATTTACTTGGTCCGCCGTTCATGCCATAATAGACCATGACATATTTTTAAACAAGGATGACAATATCCAGAAAAGCGAAGCTCTGAAACGGTATGACAGACGAACATTAACTCTTGTAGAGTGCCAGAACTGTATATACAAAATATAAATATTTAAGTTGACAAAATTATACGTAAATTTGTTGAAAACCTTCTTAAATACAGAATTCTTTTTATGGACATACTGAATTTTTAGAACTTGATTATAGAGATGCTTCGCTCAAAATATTGTACCTTATACTAATAGGAATCAGTATTCCAACAATCAGATCAATTGGATGATTTTATCATATATAAAATTGTTGTTAAAAAAGTAAAAAAATAACATGTTTAAAATTGACGTATGGACATTCTGGTAACGGTTATAGAGTTGCTACGCTTTCTAAATCGTACCTAACTACTACAGGAATCATCATGAATTCGATAGGAAAATTCTGTTGTTGTTTAAATGATTTATTCATTTTGCAGAAAGAAAAGTATAATATCAAAAATACGAACTAAAAAAATTGATAAATTAGATACATGTTAGTAGGTTGGGGGTTTGCAGTTATACATATATTAAAATATTAATAACTAAAAATGCCTAAATTAACAACTAAATATGTGCTCTATATCTCAACTTTTCCGTTGGTCTATCCACGATTTTTTTCAGTTTACTATGGATGTTGTTATCCTTGTTGTTTTACAATTTCTTATCTAAAATCTTCATGCAGCCTACATTTCGAAAGTTTTATTACTTTGACCTCACAATTTTTACATTATTCTCAAAAATTAACCTTGTACAATTATATCGTATTTTCTTAGAAAAACCAAAAATCAGCCTATATATAGAGCAGCAACTGTTTAGACTATATACTGGATAGGTTTTTTAAGCTTTAAATCCTGGCATAATAGAAGGCTTTAGAAAAAATTTAACAGGCAGCAACTGTTTAGACTATATACTGGATAGGTTTTTTAAGCTTTAAATCCTGGCATAATAGTAGGCTTTAGAAAAATTTTAACAGGCTGCTAACATTTTGTGCAATATTATTTTAACATAAGACTGTGGTAGAAATTTCATGAACAACATTGTGAGTTATTAAATACCATACATGTTCTGTGTAGATCTGTCCACACAATGCTTCTTTGCTTGACAGAATATACAGCTAGATTTCATTTACCTATAGAATGAATATTTTTTTAGAATTTTTTCAGAACGTGACAGATAGCTATGGTCATTAATTTAAAATCGTTCTACCAATTTAAAACTTTGCATGATGATTCCTATAGCAAGTAGATACATCAAGGATAACCTAGTTAAGGAATTCTGTACATTGTTTTAAATGTGCCATCTTTTGTTACTCTTTAGTGCATATTACACTTAAATTAATATTCACTACAAAAAATTATAAGATTAATGAATTTATTTTGATTATTTTAAGTACATTTTAAGTAAATTAAGTACACATACATTGTAGGAAAGAGACTAGTGACCAAGGACAACGGACCTCCAAGTTTCAGGCAAATAATTTTTACATAATCATTTTTTAATCTAGCTTCTTTTATTTTTCAAAGCCTTTTTTATCCCAAGGTATAGCAAGTTATAGTAAGTTGTTTTTAAATGGTGAATTACGGCATCTGCTATATATGATGGTTACAAAATTACATTTCATTATTTACATTGTACACAAACAATAAAATAATTTGATTTTGTAAACACTAAAGAACATTAATTTAACAAATATTCAAGAATCCTTATACTAAAGTAACAGGATGTTTGTCTGTCTGTGTGTCTGTCTGTACCGAAGGATCTCGCTAACCGCTGAACCGATCGGGTTCTCCTTAACAGGGTAGATTCTCATATGTCCCGGGAAGGTTT
>LS057437.1:0-10943 GCA_900241095.1 Acartia tonsa
ATTATTTTTATGTATCCACCCCATTTTAAATTGCATTGATATAAACTCTCAGTAACGTCTGCTTAGAGAACCCAACATTCGAACTTCAATTTTTAAACTGAGAGTTTAAAAAGAAATATTAGTGTTCAAAGCTATATAAATAACCTAAACAAAACGTAAATTATAGGACGTTTTAAGTATCCAACTCTCTATGAATATATAACGCATTATCATTTGATAAGTATAAAATTTCTCCTAAATAGTAAGGGAAGAATAGTTGTGTAGAGCGCGTTGCGCGTGCTAAATAACAGCGCGATTACCATTTGATAAATATGATTTTATGAGTAGCTTTAATTGATATTCTAGATATTGGTAACGAGCGAATATCATTGGGTAAATGTGATATTTAAAACATCTGTCTATTTACAATCTATTTAGAAAATCAATTGGTTTATAATTCATTCTTAATCTTCACACAAAGTAAATAGATCCTTAACTCAAATAGGCGAAGCTTATATAAAACACCCCTCTGTGTTAAAACTAATTATATAGTTGCAGGGTTTCTATAAGCATATTAACTAAGTGTATTATTTCCGTAACTTATACATAGTATAAATACACTCTCTGTCCTCACGAAAATGATTCTGCTTGTTTAACTACATTAAAGCTATTAACCTATTAAATACTGAGTATTTGTTAGAATAAATATTAGCGGCTGCGCCTCTAAAATCTAGAGACATGCTACGCTAAGGCGAAGGTAAGTAATTGAAAAATAGTTTAAATCCATATAGTTTACGGATAGAATGGCCTAAAACCATACCCAAACCTATGCGAAGCTTCCATAAAGCTTTAAAAACACCTCTTAGATTTTAATATAATCGAGAACTGTCTTTTGTTTTATAACAATTTAAATATTCTTATTTATGTGAAAATTCCATAAACCCTTGAGAACCTCAGAGATTTTTATATAATCGAGGACTGTGTTTGTTTTTGAGAAAAAACATTCTAAATATTCCTACCTATGTGAAACTTCCATAAAGCGTTGAAAACCTCTTAGATTTTTATATAATCAAGGACTATATTTGTTTCTAAAAAAAACGATTAAAATACTCCTATCTAAAGTATTAATATTTGCACGCAGTTAAAGCACCAATATTAGACATTACTGATTGGCCATATCATAAAGAACAAAATAGAAAATCTTAGAAAACCCTTTCTATAAAATTAATATATTTATGTGGGAAAGTGATTATACTACTTTACAATTGTAAACTAATAGTTTAAAATTTAAAACAAACGAAAGGTACATCAAAGCCTTGTATAAAAGGAGTGATATTTTATATAATATTTCATGTAATTATGTAGCAGTACACCTGCAAGCCTGAAAACCTTTAAAAATCTACATAATATTTCATTTGTATATTCAAAACTTGTTTATGAAATCGTAGACAAGATTCCTTAAAGTGATTATGAACAAAGAAAATTATTAGAATGTCTTAAAGTGATCATGAATGAGAGAATTTTTTTATTTTTTTAAAAAGTGATCATAAATAAAAAGCTTGTTAGAATCTAATAAAGTGATAATAAAAAAAATGTGTAGATGAAATTAAACTAGCGTATGTAAGTAAAAGAAAACTTATTTATGGACCTTTAAAAATCTACATAATATTTCATTTGTATATCCAAAACTTGTTTATGAAATCGTAGACAAGATTCCTTAAAGTGATTATGAACAAAGAAAATTATTAGAATGTCTTAAAGTGATCATGAATGAGAGAATTTTTTTTATTTTTTTAAAAAGTGATCATAAATAAAAAGCTTGTTAGAATCTAATAAAGTGATAATAAAAAAAAATGTGTAGATGAAATTAAACTAGCGTATGTAAGTAAAAGAAAACTTATTTATGGATTTGAGGAATAAATATACCTTAAATTATAACGAGACAGATGCCAGAAGAAATGTAAGGCTTGGAATACCCCCCTTCGTACCAAACCCAAGAACACCCCAATTACCAAGGGGAACAATGGCTCCTACTGATAATCCACCCACCAATGAAAACCCAACTGATAATGAGGCCCATAATACTTCCATAAAACCTGTGACATGGGGGGAACTTTTTAAAATATCAAAAGAATCATACCACAATTTTCTAATCCGACACACAAATGATTTTCATGCGTTAACTACGGAATTCCTAAGAAATGCCACCACTGAAATAGAAGGTATTGAGCAAGAATCGAACCCAGAACCTGACACACTGTTAAACCTTGATAATTTTAAAGCCCAAACAATACGGCTATTAGAAGTTATTGATGACTCAAGTGATAGCCAAGGGTTGCTCGACACAAGTTTGACAGACTTAAAAGTAAAGTTTGAATTACTTATAAGTACTACCGACAGAGTTATTATAAAAAACAAGGCAGGAGGTCAGAGCAGATCCATGTTTACAAATTTCATGTCCACCTGCCCAACTCAACCACCCCAACAAAGTGGGAATCCTATTCAGAGAACTAGTTCCAGAATAAGTTCTGTTCTACCTGTACAGGATGAAAACAGGGTCCAAGATACTTTGACAGAAAGAAATAGATATACACTATCACCTGGGCAAGGACAAGATCACAGGGAACGCCCAACACCCCACCCAAATTTTCCAACCCATCATGAATCTATCTTAGCAAGAATGAATACTCATCAAATACATAGGGAAGATGACGATTGCAGTGTAGCAAGTCGTAATTCTCTAGCGGATACACTTTCTGAATGTACCTTTGATGGTTCATGGAGATTAAATCAGTATACAGGAACCGATATCCATGGAATAACAATCCATGATGCTATGATGAATATAGCATTTATCACTAAGCATGAGATAGGTACCTGGACTGAAGAATGTGTCCTAAAAGCAATGGACAATAGAGATGTACCACAATTAAAAGATTTAACTTCAACAATTATCAAAAATGCAGACAAAATTTCAGGGCGAAGAGAATACAAAACTATGGTCATAGACGCAGGCCATGCCTTGAAAGCTGCCTATAAATATATAGCTACCATAGATAAACTTATCCGTTCAAAGGAGCTTCACATAGTATCAGAGAATGCTGTAGCAGCCCCACTGATACTGGAAAGGTTTGATGGATTTGACTCTATAAATACAGATGTATTTGAGTTTCTCCATCAATTGAATCTCGTATGTAAAGGTATGAAACAGAGTGAATTGGCTGAATATTTATATTGCAATTACATTTCTCCTACATTACAACAGGAAATGAAACATATCAGACACAATTTTGTTGAAATGCGAATTTTTCTGTTGGGAAAATATGGAAAAATTAACAGACTCTTAAAGGATAAAAAACAAATTCTAAAGGAATTACAACTCCCAACATCAAAATCTCCCAAACCAGTTAAATTAAGCTACCTAAATAGAGTAATAGAAATCTTACAACAGCTTGAGTCCCTAGTTCTCAACAATAAAGATAGAAGACCTACATTAGAGAATGAAGTATATAACTATGATACTATCATGGACTTGGTTTCATATGTAGCAGAACCATACAAAGGAGGATTCCTTGGAGAATACATCAAACATAGCAGTAAGTATTATGACAATGATGATCTTCCTGGAGACAAAATATTTCCATTACTCCTAAAATATATGAAAGGCCAGTCAAGGAAATTAGATCTGTCCATAGCTACAACAATTCAAGTAGACCCCAGCATTGATAAAAAAGGATTGAATACCAAAGCTATCAATACCATTTCAAATGAACCTATTGATGATGATGAGCAATGCTATGATGAATATCACTCTACTGATGAAGAAGAAGGTACTATGACTGTAGTTGCAACTACGGCAAGAGCACAGGATAAACCCACAACAAAAGACAATAAGCCTGCCTTTAAATATTCTGATGATGGACTCTGGCACCAAGCTACATGTTTTATGCATGACCAAACATTTACACGTGTTAAGGATTGTCAAATGGGAGCTTGTTCCAAATTTTTAACTGCTAAGCCTGCTGAAAGGTCTTTAAAAGCAGAAGAAAAAAAGCGTTGTAATCTGTGCTTCATGAAAAAATGTAAAAAGAAAACATCTGGAACCAGCTGTCAATTCCAATCATCAATTCAACAAAGTTTAATCTGTAAGGCATGTCTTGCTATTGGAGACAAAAGAAACATCCTTCTGTGTGACCAACACGATTCTACATCTGTAGTAAGAAGGGAGGATTTAGAGAAGTTCTTAGCTGGTTACAAAAATGATGTATTTATCCAGCTTAAGAACATAGAAGTACTTAAGCTAGATATTAATGCTACAGCTAAAGTAGTAGCACTCGAGAAGGATAGAAAAAATTTTAACGCATTTAATGTTACTGATGGATCATTGTTGGAAAAGACTGACATTCTACACAAAATAAACAAAGAAACTCATTTCGACAATCCACTATTTGTTTTACAGTCATTAAATATAGGAGGTGAGATTATCACCTTGATGTTTGACTCTGGTGCAAGTGGTGAAGTATGTACAATTGACCTGGCAGAGAAATTAAAGTTTGAGATAAAAAATCCCCAGGAACAGTTTATAAGAGTAGCATCCGGTAAGGTTGTGTCAACAGGTGGCTGCATATATTCAGCCACTTTAGGACCAGATAGTAATGGTCATTTCCATGAGATATCAATAACTGGAATGACTAAGATCACAAACAAGATTAATCATTATAATCTAAATGAGATCATAGAGGAAATTAAAATAAACCAATCTAGTACTCCATTGAGTAAGGAGATCTTCCCCCCCTACATTGGAGGGGGAGAAGTTCAGATGATAATAGGTGTCAAACAAAGTGCACTACTTCCAACCTTGTTACTTGTTCTCCCTAGTGGAGTAAGTGTGTGGCGCTCAAGATTCACTGATATACATGGTAGTAATCTTATCATTTCAGGACCACATCACAGCTTAGCTAGCCAAGTAAGTGAACCTAGTTCTATCAATTTGATGTTTGCACAATCTGTCAGACAACTATGTTATGCAAGTTATGATGAAATGATCCCTACTTTTGAAGAAAATGTTGTTTTTCCCCAAGTTATACAATTCAAAGAAAAAGCAAATCAAGTCAAACTAAATGATTCAAAGCATGCATGCGCTTTATTCCAATGTGCCTGTCCATTAAAGGAAAGCTATAGCAACCATAATGATAGCTGGAAGAATCTTACTGAAATTCAGGTACTTAAAACAAAAAAAAGAGTCCCCAACCAAGCAGAGAATGAGCTGAAATGCCAGGAAGAAATTGGTTCAGTAGTTGATTACCGTTGCCCATCATGTCAAGGTTGTCTGGCTTGCAAAAGTTCAGAGCGAACTCGTGATATATCTATAAAGGAATATCTGGAAGACAACATTATCAAGGAAAGTGTAAAAGTTGATCAAAACAATAGTACTACTTGGGCTAGATACCCATTTATAGTAGATCCAGATACATTTTTAAAAGAAAGGTGGAATGGTCGAGACAACAACTATTTCATGGCGCTAAGAACTTTGGATACAATAAGGAATAAACCACAAGACATTAAATCAGGAATATTAAAATTTCACTCCGAATTATTAAAGAACAACTATGCAGTAAAGTTGTGTGATCTGAGTGAGAAAATACAAGCTGAGGTAAAGGATGCTAAACTTAAGCACTACTTTCCATGGCGTGTAGTGATGAAACCAGGTTCTACCTCGACACCTATAAGAATGGTGTGTGACCCTCAAATGTCAGATTTTAATCTAACACTTGCAAAGGGTACTAACTGTTTGAACTCGCTATATGATATCTGTATAGAATGGCGTACATTTTTGTACGCCTTTGCTACAGATATCTCGAAAATGTATAACAGCTTACGCTTAGTTGAATCTGAATATCGTTACTCATTATATCTTTTCTCTCCATCACTTCATCCAAATGAGACCCCAGAAGTCTATGTTATGACTACTATAATTTATGGCCTTAAACCTGCTTCTAACCAAGCCACAACAGCTCTTAGAAATGTTGCTGTACTCAATAAAGAAGAATACCCAAGAGCAAATACTATTGCCCAGAAATCCACCTACATGGATGACAGTGGTTCAGGAGCAAACACAGTGGAAGAAAGAACCAAAATGATTGAGGAGCTAAAAACTGTATTTCCACGTGGTGGCTTTAAGATTAAGGTGGTAAATGTCAGTGGCGAAGACCCTGATAAAGATGCTAGCAAAGATGGTTGTTCTACAAGTTTTGCTGGCTATGAATGGAGACAGAAGGATGACTTACTATCTCTAAATCATGGAGAAATAAACTTCAATAAGAAAATCAGAGGGGCAAAGAAACCAAACCCAACGTCTATTGAAACCGATGAAGATTTGACTGGCTTATTGACCAAAATTAAACTAACTAGAAGAAATCTCCTATCTCAAACACTCCAAGTGTTTGACATTCTGGGCATTGTAGAACCCCTTAAAGCAAAGCTTAAAATCAATCTTGCCAACTTATCAGGTTATGATTATGACCAAGAAATCCCTCCGTACCTAAAGGATATATGGGAAGATAACTTGAAGATGATCCAACATTCTAGGTATTTAACATGGAATAGATCTGTAGTACCTGCAAATGCAGTTGACCCCAACAAATTTGATTTAGTTTGCTTTGTTGATGCTGCTACTCACATGTCAGGGACTTGCATATATACAAGATTCTTATGCAAAGACGGATCCTATGACTCACAGCTGTTAACTGCAAAGTCTAGGACCGTCTCCAGTACAATACCACGTAATGAAATGGAAAGTGCACTAATGGGCGCACAAACATTACACATGGTACTGAATAGGTTGAGAGACAAAGTACAAGACTACATAATCCTGACAGACTCAGAAATTTCTCTGTTCTGGATTACAAATCCTGAGAACCGACTGAAAAGTTATATCTTTAACAGAGTCCGTAACATACACCGTCTTCTTGAAAAGGACAAATTCTTCCATATCTCCTCTGCAGACAATGCAAGTGATATCCTTACTAGAGGCATAGTAACTATGAAAGATATGGAATTAGGAAGTTCTTGGCAATCAGGTCCAATTTGGTTAAAAGGTAACATGTCTACATTTCCCATGCGGTCACCTGCAGACATAAGAAAATCTTTGACAAAAGAGCAGAAAGCATTAGTATCTCGTGAGTCAGTCCCTAACATATTAGGTGAAGAATTTCCATCTAAATCAGAGATAAATGCAAGTCTAAACTCTTTAGGATTGATCTGTTGTGAAAGCTTTGACATTAACCAGAATTGTCATTGCAACAAGACTAGTGCCTGCTGCATCTGCAGTTATGATCCTCTTTTATTAGATGCTGATTATGAATTAGATCTATTAACAAACCAAGATGCAAATACTCACATCCTGACTGTTAATACTGAGAAAAGAGATCTGCTTACAGACTTACTCAATCTCAAATATTATGGCTTTGAAAAGTCAATTCGTTTACTAGGTCTACTATTTAGATTCATAACAAGGTTAAAACATGCCTCACATGGTACTGGAAATGGAACAAAAGTTAATTGTCAGCTGTGCAATGTTGTAAAATCAAGGGATAACCTTGAAACCTTGCCATTAAACCATGGATTTATACCTACCTCTTATGAGATTCATTTAGCATGGAATATGCTTTGCAGACAAGAAACAATCCAGGTCAGGATTGCTCTGACCCAGAAAAAAATCGCAGCTTATAAAGATGAACATGGTATTCTTGTTTCAGGTGGTAGAATGATGTATGATGAGCTTATTGTTGACAATCCTGAGTTGCCATATTTCCCAAGATTAAACTTTACATCACCTGTTGCATTGGTAAACAGTCCCCTTACAATTGCTATTGCTGTATTTATACATTGGGAAGTGTTATATCACCCAGGTGTAGAACAGCAATTAAGCTTTATGCTTAAAATTTTGCACGTAGAAAACTTGAGATTCCTTATCAAAAAAATAAGAAATCAATGCCCTAGATGCAGATTTCTTATCAAGAAAAGACTCAATCCTGCCACTGGAAATCAATCCAAACTAGCAATGTTAAAATGCCCTCCTTTTTTTGCAGCAATGCTGGACATTTGCGGTCCATTCACTGCATATGAAATAATGGCAAAGGAGACTAGAAATGCTAAGTCAAAGGAAGCATATTTTTTAGTGATTGTCTGTTTGACCTCAGCCTCAACAAATATTTGTGTGTTAGAGGATAAAACTACTGAATCAATAATCCAAGCAATTACAAGACATTCAAATAGATATTCAATTCCAAAGTTTCTTATTCTAGACAATGAATCATCCTTTTTGTGTCTAAAACAAGCAAGAGTACAGTTTCAAGACTTACAGGGTAATCTGTGGAAAGATCAGAGATTAATTCTAGAAATTGGAACTCCATTAAACCACCATAGCCATGGAAAAGTCGAAATTCGTGTGAAACTCCTTAGGGAATTGTTAAACAGAACAGCTCAGAATGGTAAGAAACACTCTTTTCTGATGTGGGAGACTGTAGGTTCAACAGTTGCAAACATGCTCAATAATCTACCTATAGCTCATTGTTCTGACAGAAATAGTATTGATGATCCAATATTTCTAGTTACACCTAATTCTTTGCTAATGGGTAAGAATCAAAATAGATCTGCGGCTGGACCTATTGAGTTACAAGACTGTGAAGTGAATTCCCAATTTCAAAACATCAATGAGATTACAAGTATATTGCAATCCAACTTAGCAGCAATGGTTCACAAATATGTGCCAGGTAGAAAGGTCTGTGACGGATCCCCACCTCTTATTGGAGAAATAGTAGTCTTTGTTGCAAAGGAAAATCAGAGGGCTCGTAATGTAGTTTATAAGTTTGGAAGAGTTCTTTCAAATTTTGTGGATGGTAGATGCAACAAAATCACCATAAAGTACAGAAATGCTACCGAGAAGGTTTTTAGACAAGTTGATCGTACAATAGATGAAGTCTCAATCATCATGTCCTTGGAAGATCTTAAGTTTGACACTATGCATCAGCAGCTGTTGAAAGACCTACAGCTGAAATATTTATACTAAAATATTAATATTATTTTTGAAATATATGTTCTTGATAATTTGTCTTATTTGTATAGATTAGTAAATAGTATCTAACCCTTTAGTTGGGCCACTTAATAAAATTTTAAATTTTTTCTTAGATGGAGTTGGGTACCTACTTATCTCACCCTGTAGATGGATTCATTCCTGAGAATGAAGTAATCAATGGGCACTACTGCCAAGAAGGATGTACCTACACTGGAAACAAAAAAGTCTGTTTAGACTACTTTTATTCATCAATTCCAAAACGTTTGGTGGACACTAAATTCATGAGAACTTATATTCCTAATTGGAAGCCTTTGTTAGATCAGACAGAAATTGAGCTCACTGAAGCAGCTGAAAACTCTTGGGGGTTGGAATTTGAATCTACTGTAGCAGAAATCAAAGAAACACGAAATCCCTCCTATGAAACCTTCAAAAATGTGGAAATCTTTTCTGTCGATTTAAAGAAAATGTCTGATGAAGTAATTCAAGAAAAAATAAGCAAGTTTTTAAATAACTTTAAGGCTTGTACTGGTTTCAACCCAGAGGTTATACCCCTCTCCCTTCAAGGTGAAATACCAGCTGACATTCACACAACACCAGGAGTACCAAGCCTTCCAGGAAAGATTATTCTTGGCAATGCCAGCTCTTGTCTAGAGATTTTGATACCCTTGAAAGCTGTTGAAGGTAAAGTAGTTCTGGACACTACTATAGAACTCAAAAAGTCACTAGCTAGCCTATTCAAAACTGATGAAACCAGAAAACTATTCTTAGTTTATGACAGCACAAAAACTATCTATAAGATCCAGGTAATATTTAGAAACATGAAGAATGGAAAAGATTTCTACATTGGTAAATTTCTGGATATAAGTCTTCTATGGGTAAGATATGGACGTTATGCTCGGAGTGAAATATCACTACAATTCTTATATAGGTTCCTGGTCGGTGGAATTCATCTATCCCTAGACCTACAAGAAGCAGTTAAGTCTGACTTATATTTCTTACCATATGAGAAATGCCAAGATTATGTAATTGCAAATGGATTGGCAGAACTTTTGGTCCTCTTAAACCTGTATAGACTATTCTTCATTGTTGTCATACCCTCATTGTTTCCTTCAAAGGTAGACACATTAGACAATGTAATTAAATTACCACCAAAATATTTTCTGCAACATGCCATAAATATCATCACAGAAGCCTGTTCAACCATAGATTTCGACTCCATCAGGTACATTCTGTCACCACCAAAACTTAGATTCTGTTGCGGTGGGGATGAATCAGGTCTGGATTTAAAAAAATCCATAAATGGTTTCAGACTGGAATGTGCACAGTTCAGGACGAATCTTGCCAGTAGTCTACAGAGGGTTTGGCCTAGCTACCTGTACTACATCACAAGAGGAGATTGGTCATCTCATAATAAACCTGATCCTGAACTTGTAAAGCAGCTGTGTGTTCTGGAATCCCCTTTTGATAAGCCAGTTGTTAATGAACAATCCTCACACTCTGTCATAAGGGAGTCTAAAAGTTTGGTTGAAATACTAAACTATATTTCCCCTGATAGACGTCTGGCCTGGAAAGTTTTGAATAGACAGCTGACAAAGATGCCAGATATAATACTAAGATGGATTACTAATTCAAGCCCACTTGATGGATATGACCCTGAAGCCTTCAAATTTGGAAGTTTTCGAAATTTTAACAAAATTATGAAACTAGCTGAAGAAGTCCACCCAAATCAGGTTTTTATTAACCCCCATCATGATCTACATGATATTTAGGTAAGATTTTGCAACTTGTGCTGGGGGAATGTTTTGTGAATCTAGAAGTATTACATAAATCTTAAAAATATTCTTATAGTTTTGATGTAAAGGGTTGAATAATTGATACCCTGTAAACT